>JAGDQP010011907.1:0-21226 GCA_022664845.1 Lepisma saccharinum
CTTACAATCCATCACTGGTCTTAACTGCACTTCCTTTTTGTGTATTTAGATTATTGGGCTTGTATTTATATGTGTGTAATTTTTTGTACAGACTCAGTGTATGTCTGATGAGGATCTTTGCTAGAAGGTCGAAACGTTACATGTAATTTATTTTTTACGAATAATATGGTCTTGTTCAGCAGTTCAGTGTTTTTTGATCTTAACTGCAAGACGTGCAACTATGTTTTGTTGTCACTTATATTTCGAAGCAATACATTTTTTCTCTGATGCTTCATAGTTCTACTTCATAGTATTCTAGCTTAAATCGCCTGACTAGTGTATACAACTCTGGCTACAATGGACATTTCCGGTAATATTTTTTTATTCCATTAAAAACATCTTCTGCTAAAGCAGACTTTGGAAAGCACTTTCTTTTCTTTCTGTGTTCTATATATCAAGAGATATCAAGCCTTGTTTCCAAGCAGTCCCATTCGTGTGCTAAATCAACCGTCGCCATGTTGTGATGTAAGCAATCTGGATACGGCTTGTCATTGAACTAAAGGCAAGTTACTAGTTGGTTGGTTTGTATTGCTAAGAACCGATGGCATAAATAGATGAAAAGAAATTGTGTAAGTGGTGCATAGTTCCTTTGTTCATTAACACGTTGAATAAGCTTTCCTAATAAAATATTTGTTACCCTGCCAAGAAATAAAAAAAACAAGAAAGGGCTTGACTGAGTGCAGTTCGGAGGTACGTAAATAGCATCAGCTGTGTATGTTTCCGTCGCCCGTATTCACTATCTATTACATTTAGATTTAACCTGGAATCCCTCTTGAATCGTATTAACCACCTCAATAAACCTGGCTTCACAGCTCATATTTGATTCGAATTTAAACTGTGAAGATAAGCGATGGATTCAAGGTATCGTGCTCGGCACTTTAACAAGTCTTTACACGCATTACCGTATAAAGTTATTAATGTATACGATGGCATAACACGTTTCAGTTAATTTTGAGCATACAAAACAAATTACAAATAAAGAAAGAAGTAACATGAGAAATATGAACTATCCCAACTTACGATAAATTTATCACTATTGGATGTAAATTTCGCCTTCCCCCCCCCCCCTCGCAGTGGCACTGTTCTCTATTAGTTATCTGCTCTCGTGAATAAGAGTGTTCAATGTGTACCAATGACCTCTATCTAAAAGCGATACTGGAATGACTGCTGACATTGAAAATTTCAAGAATATGTGAAGCCAGGGAGTGGAGAGGACACTTAATCTCGTTTGTCCACTTCCTGTCTAAGCCAATATGGATAAAATTTTCGGTCCTAACTCAGTTTTTCATGTTTGATATCGCTGTGCAGTCCGTTTTTTATTTATGTCTTAATTCTTGCATATATATATATATATTTATATATATATATCTATATATATATACAGATGCTTATCATGATATTTGATGCACCATATATATATATATGGGCAACGACCTAGCCGAGCTGGTCTACCGGTTCCCGTAAGATCACCGAAGTCAAGCAGCTCTGGGTCTGGTCAGTGTTTGGATGGGTGACCGTTTCAACACTCCAGATGGTGTTGCCTGTGCGGCGTCCACCCAGCGTCGTGAGGCCAATTGGGGAGCTACCTGAATAAAGAGGTAGCGATCACAGTTGAGGGCTTCGGCTCTCCTCTCCCAACACGTCTGGTCAGCGTGGGAGCAGTAGACCACCTCCTCCCTCCGGGAGAGGCCTCATCCAGTAGTGGACTGAATATGGCTGTGTATTATATATATATATATTATTTGCAGTATTTTTTATTACATGCAGGCACTGTGTAATACTATATAAATAACTCAGGAATTAAGGCTGAAATAAAAAACGGGTCGAACAGCGATAAGAAGCGTATATAACTGAGAACTGAAACTTTTGTTCATATTGGATTAGACTGGAAGTAGACATAGGAGTTTAAATGAAGAGTACAGGAAAAAAACAATGAAAGTCACATTTTGAAACTTGAGAGAAAACACACATTTTAAGGTGTAGCACTTGAATTTATATTTATTTTTGGCCTTTAGGCACTTTGGTGTAGGTCGATAATGTGCTTGAGGGCAAAAATAAATTGAAATTCAAGTGCTTACACCTTAAAATATGTGTTTTATCACAACTTTCAAAACGTGACTTTGATTGTGTTTCTTGTGCTCTTCAAAGATTTGCTCTGGCGTCTATCTTTCGACACTAAGCAGTATCATTACGTGCTCGATGTTTTTAACATACCGATAGAGAGAGAGAGAAAAGGATGTAAGAAACAAAAATTTAAGTTGAAACTATTGCGTTGAAGTTACTATTCCGTTTCGTAGAAGTAAAAACAAACATGTTTCTCGATAGTTATTTCTATCACCCTTAGGTCAAAGAAAAAATAGAAACATATACGTGTTAACTATTTATGTCACAATGAGAGCACGTCAAACACGACATAAAATAGCGATAAGAAGCATTGCAAAGTGAGACAATATCATGTCATTAATTTCATAGATTTCTGTTAATAAAAACAGGTAGGGCCTATTTGCTGTTTTAACTTGTTCAAGTGTGTTGTGTCATTGTATATATTAATTATTTCGTTAAGTGATGATGTGAATATTCTTTCTTTTTCATGCTTTCTTGACTTTAAAAGAAACTTACACAGTGAGACACACATCTATTGAACTACTACAAACTGATTACGTCAAACCAATCAGAAGATGAATTTCGTTGAATGACATACGAGGTAGAATTCTCAATATTTCATGCTACCAGTACATTTCTACGTAACGAGAAACAGTAGAGCTGAAATTCCAAAAACAATACGTATTTTTTAATTTGATGTACACAATCAAATTGTTAAATATATAAGGACGGTCAAAACAGAAATGTCCATTCATTAGAAAACAGATCTAAACTATAAACCATGAGTTTAGCTACTCAAGTCAAATTAAATTCAAAACTAGTGTTTTGCACATGCAAATTTTGTCTTAAGATGGCAGAGAAAATTAATTTGTTCCGCAATTTTCCTGATAGGGGGCGCAAAAATCAGCAGTGTCGTACCGAATTTCTTTGCTCTGTCACTTTTCTTCCCCCACCTCGTCGTCTGAACACAAGTGGATGAACCAAACAGTCTTCAGGCCTCATGCAATGCTAGTGGATGTATTGTGTCCGGCCTTTCTTCCATTTCTTTCTCTCTACCACTTTTCGTTTCTACCCATCCTGTGGCCCACAAAGTCACACTCAGCAGGAGGAAGGGTCGAAGTTTATATGCTATATTTATACTTAGCTACAACTGAACCCTCTCTTCTTTGTATATGTATGTAAAGTCTTCGGAAATACTGAATATTTTTCCATCTCCTTCCCAAAAGAATGAAAAGAACAAGTGAAAATCTCTTCTGGTGTAAACAAACATTTCCAAATCTTTCGAAGAAAAACAAATGCAAGGAACATTTCCACACATATTACTAGTCCTTGGATTTAAAAACGTTGAAAAATGCTGAGTTAGAAAATAAACCCAGGATCGAGGTAATTCTCGCCGTCTTGTAACCAAGTGGCCGGTGTACGATAACCAGTAGGAACAAAAATGGTTAGGGGCCCGTGTTAATCTGTACGTCCCATCCTTAGCAACTCCCTAACAACTATTTGATTCTATGTATATATTGATATGTGATCGAGCCACAAATTTTTCCCACCTGACAGAACTATATACATTATAGAGTTTGTTGATTCTCATCGCTCAGAAAGGAATTAATGCATCAGCACTAACATAGAAAATGCGTTGTGGTTGAGGTGTCGGTTGAAAGATACTGGCGAGACTGGTTCAAAGCCGCATCATCTTCCCTCATAGAGATTTTGACCTGACTCGAAACTCAAACAAAATTACTTTGCCAAGTAGTATAACAATGCAAGCTTAGCAAAGCCAAAAAGTTTTAAAACAGTTGAATCAAGCAGTCTAGTTTACAAGAATCAAGGTTCAAATAGCTTTGACAGGACAAGAATGTACTTGTAAATAAAAATAAAAATGATGCACTGGATGGAAATCGATGTGAAGACCACTGCCACACCAATCCGATGCTGTAGTCACCAGACCACGGAATCACGCGCTAGCTGTCTTTCCAAGCGCTATATATGATTAGTTTATCAGATCACAAGAGACATCTGTAGTAAAAGGGTGAGAGTTGGCGAAGATAGCTTATGGCAAAACAGTCTTAGCACGTGAAGGTACTTCATCGCACTGAGACCAAAGCAGAAGTGTCATGCAACGAAAGAAAATTCAAATCAATTTCAGGTTTCTAAGCTTCCTCGTACAAATGCTTGTTCCAACAAGACTGAATTAGTTTTATAACAACAACCAGGAAACATTGTTAGCAAACATTACTCTTTTTTGTGTTCTAAATGTTTTCAAATTGTTGCTGAAATGTTTCTCAAAAGTTGGGCAACTTTTGAGAAACATTTAGAAATCATTTAAAAAACAAAATCTGATGTTTTCGGAGAAATGCCTAGTCCACACATGGAAACATTTTCAGGAAACTCTTTCTCTCTCTCTTGTGTATTTTCAATGTGGGCGTTTTTCAAGATAATTAGGATTTACGTAACTTACGTTTAAAATTATAGATAGTCTGAACAGTAGTAGCGTAACTGTTCTTCAGCCATACCGTTTAGGGTGAAATAGTAATCCGTATAACTATAATGTAAAATGTATAATTATACTATTATAATACACACAGTGTAACACATAACCCAAAATTGCATTGGATTGCATACATAAATAAATCAAACCCGCAATAGAAAACAAACCATAAAGCTTATCCTAAAAAAAATTACAAAACAATTAAAGGTGTAGCTACACTACTAAATAAAATATAAATACACTAATAAATAAGGTTTCAACCGCGGACTACTAACTCAGGAATAGGACCTCTAGTTTGGATATAGACCTCTAGTTTGGATAGGGCACGACAGTAACTAACACCGAAGTTTGACCTAGCTCTTCACGGGTCTGGCAGTCCTTTATATACGTTAGAAACATGGTAAAATAGCAAATGCGCATTTAATTTACCAGAAACTGAATTTCGCGGGTAAACTTGTGGTATATGCTCTATAGAAAAAAGTGATATCAGCAAAGGTGATAATTTTCGTCAAATCTAACTCACTCTTGCCATACTGTTTCAATTTCGCCCTCAAAATGAGGACTTATCTTCGCCGTCATCCTCACTCTCATTCTGCAACTTTGACCTCATCGGCACACTCATGTAACAATTTCACCCTCGCGCTGTAAATTTAACCTCACCCTAATGAACACCCAGCCTCACGTTGCAACTTTTTTTCTCACTCTCACGTTGTAACACTGGTCTCATCATTACACTCAAAGAGGTGAAGGTGAGGTCTGTCTTCGCTCGTGAGGTTGAATGACTATGAAATAAATGACTGGATATTAGTATACATCGTGGACTTGTGCTATGCCGATATGTATGCCTCTACTTCTGAAACTGAAGACTTCAGGGTGGTCGAGGTTGAGTCAGTTAGTGAGCTAATCCATTGACTCCAAGATCGTGAGTTCGAATCCCCAGTGGATGTTTGTGTGTGTGATTTTAACTTAGTTCTAAGGGTATTAGTCTACACAGGTAAATCAAGGAATATCAGTGGAAATCAGTGAAGCCCGTTTAGGAAGGAAAAAATAAATAAAAAAGTAGATTAGCACGCTCACTTTCTGTTCATGCGGCCACGGGTTCAAATCCCGTTGAAACCCATTGAACGAAGTGGTTCGGAGCAGGGCTTGAAATGAAAATTTTCAAGAAAAGGAACTTTTTATTGTCTTTCTCTTGTCTATGATTACCATGTTGACGAGACGGAACAGAAAAGTTCCAGATATTCACGAACTAGAACGGCCTTCGGGTCTGCTCCTGTCCATTTCGAGCCCTGGTTCGGAGCCAACTTTACCAAAAACTGTAGGTCCCATCCTTAGAACCTCACAGCTCGTTTAGGACGTTAATAACAATTGAATCCAATACAGAATCAGAAAAATATGACTTCGTAACACAAATCATTATCATCATCAGTGTTTTGCCAAAAGCGGCAGGTCTTTCAGGGGACGCTAGCTAAGCCCTCGCAATTCATCCCGATCTTGTGCTTTACTTTTTATCTCAGCATATGATTTATCTTCCTACTGTCAAGGAGTTTGATTCTTCCTCTTTTCTTCAAGCATCCTTCAGTATACAATCTCTTCGCAATCAATGTCCTAACCAGTTTCTTCTTTATTGTTTCCAGTATTGTTCATCTCTCGCCTACTCTCTTCAGCACTTGCGCATCTTCTGTGTCCAGCTATATTTTCCCTTCTTCTCCATGTCCACATTTCAAATGCTTCCAACTTTCTCTCTTCTTTCTTTCGTAAAATCAACGTTTCTACTCAATTTAACACATTCAGTTGCACCAGGCAAATGCCAGGATAGTACCTACTAACTAGACCCTGGCCGACTACCAGAGCTGAAACGAGTCACCGGGTCATTCGAGTCAAGTTTTGGACCGGGCGGTGACCCAGTTTTAGTTATGGCCCAAAGGCCATAGATAACATTTAATTCAATTCCATACAACACAATACTTCACATCAGTGCAGTAGTGAGGATGAAGTGAGTACGGCACCTGCCTCAGGTGCCGAAACTGAGGGGGAAGGGGCAAATCGGGGGCGTAGAAAACTATTATATAAAAGAAAAAGCTCCAAATGTACTAAGCGCCGAAATAAAAATTTGGCAGATTAAAAACAAAAGTTCGTTTTCTTTCGCACAGACAATTTGAGTTTTTATATATATTTTTTTCGCAAAATATATAAAAACGTGAGAAATGACATGCGCATTATTACGGATATTTTTTCAGTTCCTATACAATATATTAAAATTAAAGTAAATAAAATTCCAATAAAAACAAGCGGAGGGGGACGATATTTTATACCTATGCCTCGGGCACGGAATACCTCACAACTGCTCTGTTTCATCTCTTCCTACTCTCTCACTCGTTGAGTCTTTGTTCATGATCTGCAGACGAAATTCTTCTTACAAGGAGACCGTCAACATTGTCATGCCGAAACCTACCCTCAAATTTTTCGTACGTGTCGAATACACCAAAATAACACTCCACACAAAATTTGAGGTGCCAATTCAAAGTGCAAGTGGGCCAAAAAAATGGTCAAAAACAGCAAAATTTTGCTGCCATAATATGAATCAGGTTTGCTACACTGGGACAGAGTACTTGGTGGAGGGAAACGACCGCGCTCACTACGTGGAGAATGCAGAACAAGTCGAGAGGAAAATGTCTGGGACGAGAAATGTACTCTGCAGTGGTCCTAATTTTTATTCTCTACTTTTGCGCTAAATTCTTGAAATGTACTTTTTCGTGACTTTTTTTCCTTTTCTAAAATCACATCAAGAATTTTCTGACTGACTTAACCGCTTGTCATTTCTAAACTCCTTAAGAGTATGGATTTTTTTTAAAAAAAAGGAAAAGTATTATCTTTCATGTAGTGGTGGGGAGAAAAGGAAATCTAGCCAAATTTACTGTTGCAGCAATATGCATATGAACTGATGCAAATAATTCTAGATTGCAGGGGCGGTTCCAGAGATAGGGGTGGGAATTTATATCCTTGGAACTACTAGGACTAGAAGGGTGATTGAGGCGTCTTCGGAAAGATCTCGGCAAGACGAGTTCAAACTTGTATCGTTGACACTGACAGCAGGGACAAATCCCGTGTTGCGGGGGGGGGGGGGTGATTTTCAACTGTGGAACTACTAGGGCAAGGAAGGTGGAAAGGTCTTGGTAACACGAGTTCAAACCCGTATCATTCATCCTAATTGCAGGGTCGGATCCCGAGTTTCGGTGGGGGGTATTTTCAACTTTGGAACTACTAGGGTAGTTAATGTATCGTTGAAAAGGTCTCACAATCAGCGCAATTTTTCAAACGCAACATTGATCATATAAACAGGATGCTCGCTGCTTAAGGCTGGTGGTAGCTTATGTGCACAGTCGCTTGATTGAACTCCCCTTCACTTGTTTTTAATAAGGTACTTCCGAAACATCACACACAATGTTACGTGTCTGTGTGTTTGTTCTTATCAGCGCTCCAACCAATAAGTTCCCATTACATTTTTCAGGTAGGTACGAATTAGACTGTTTGAGGTCAAAAGTAAAGACTATGGTACATTTTGCCATTGGTGGTAATGTAGTGGGCATTATCTATAGAATGTGGAACCAAGTAAACGGTTCGAAGAAAGAAGTTGGAAACTTGTGTAACATGTAATACTGCAGGCACAACAGGCTACACGTACTTAAGTTAATCTAAAATTGTGCTTTTATATTGCATTATTACAGTTGGGAATAAAGAACTCCAAGTTATAGACGGTTATTTTAGAACTGCTATTTGAAGTATTAGTTTTAAGGGCTGATTTTCACTCAATCTTGCGTTGCTTGAGATTTGGGTGAGTAACCAATTGAAACACGTGTTTTATTGCCTGATTTCTTGTAAGGTAAGTGCAACACGTGTTTCATTGGCTACTCACCCAAATCGCAAGCAAAGGAAGTAACGCAAGAATGAATGAAAATGAGCCCTAGCACCTATTTGTACATAACAGCTACCGTTATAACTGTTACGGAAAATAGCACTAATGCCCATCCCTACTCCACCTGGAACTCGGCCAGTGTAGCCAACTAGATTTATACTATGGCATCAACATTTTCCGTTTTTTGACAATTTTTTTGGCCCACTTGCACTTTGAACTGGCACCTCAAATTTTGTGTGGTGTTATTTTGGTGTAATCGACACGCACATAAAATTTGAAGGTAGGTTTCAGCATGGCAATGTTGATGGTCTCCTTGTTAGTTCAACTAAATTATACCATATACCAATAAAAAAAACAACGACTGTCACCAACCTTCCGTCTAGAAAAGGCTGAGTGAAAAAAAAAAAAAAAAAAGCAAGAATCCTACGTTACAATATTCCATTTCTTTTACCAGATATAATAAAGCTTGAGATGAAGCAGGAGGGACTACACACAAGTTGCCGCTGTTTTTTTTTCTTAGCGAGTCATAAATCACATTTAGGCGCGGTTCGTGTCGGCCCGGTAAAAATTATATATTTAAATATCCCTTTAATGGTAAATAATATGTTAAAAGAATGCTATAGAAATGATAAAGTAACATGCTATTTATCACGGTAAAAAATACCAAATTCAAAAATGTAGTGGATGAAAAGATTAAAGTTAAATAAAATTGTTGTGGAATTTCCAATGTAAAACTCAACTGCATTTTGCGAATAAACATACATGTGCGTACATTTGCAATTTATAACGTATGCAACTGAGACTTGGCGAAGCGGATGTATAAGTAGTGTAGAGCGAAGAACAACAATTCGTATGAATATTTGCAAATTAATATATGTTTATTAGTTTTTGTTTTCAAAGTTAAATACGCCTTATGGAAATTTAACTTTGAATATTGAAATGACGAGCGGCCTTAAAAGTTAAATTTATCTTTAAAATATTCCAGTTGATGACTCTCTCGTGTCGTGACACGTGATGTGCAACTGGAAACATTGATTCGTGATTCCTACTCAAATTCTCCTGAGTTTGTACATTTATTTACTTCTAGGTGAAACTTGATGATATTACTCATTTGGACCATTGTGGTGCAAACAGATTCTTTTCTTCTTTCCCAAACAATGTAAACAATTGGCGATACCTCCTTCCGAGTCCCCACAATTTGTCTTATAGGACCTCTGGCAAAAAGGATGCTTTTTCCAGATGAATGGATAACTATTTCAAAACACAATAATGCAAGAATTTTAATGCAACCCAAGCCTTCTGAAGCCGGTCCGAAGGTGGGAGGATGCTAATGCTACCAGCTGCAGAGCTTGTGGTGCTCTGAAATCGTAGCAGTGCTGTAAATCTTCGGATATCAAGAATATGAAAAAATAACTTTCTGTATATGTATTTAACTACATACTATCACTAAACTGCTGTATGCTTCATCTTGTTAAATTAAGAAGAAGTGCCTTGTTTTGCGTTCTTAAAAGAGAGGACTACGAGAGAAGTGAAACTTGCCTCCGGTTTCTAAAACAGCTGTACCTTAAAAAATCAAATTTGGACAAACAAAGAAGTGCTGTTCTTATTTTCAAACTTCATTTCGACTACAAGATTCAAGGGAAGAATGTTATCTGCAGCAGGGATGTAAAAAAAATTGATCAGCAGGAATGTTTAATTATTACAGGGAAATCCCACCGACACCCCTAAATTTGCATACATCATACATAATATAAAACTCATTTATTATTTACTTCAGTTTAAAATGAACAACTACATATTTCGAGATAATTCACAATCCAACTGAACAGCCCTTGTCTGACTAAAGTACTCAATTTAATTAAGAATTTATTTTCTTTAAATAGACCGAATATTTATTTGTTTGTTGAATTTAATTTAATTTGTAAGGATTTTAGGCAACTTTGGCTCAGGACGGATAGATGACGATGAGATGAATTGGTGGAATGAAGAAAGTGGGAAGAAACGGAAGCACCCCCAGAAAACCCACGCAGATGGTGTTTGTTCTCCATAAAGCCCACAAGGCATGAGCAATGATCGAACCGACGATCCCCAGCACCGGAGGTGAGCACTATACCATTTAGCCACGGCGGCCCTTATTTGTTCGCTATTCACCAATCCGAAAAGTGAGTTCAAGGTTGAAATTCGATCGCGAGGTCGAGGTCGAAGTCCCGTCGCGAGGTTGAGTGAGGTCGAGGTCGAAATGGGATTACGAGTTCGAGGTCGATCGAGGTCGAAGTCCTGTCGCAAGGTCGTGGTCCAAGTTCCGTCGTGAGTTCGAGGTTGAGCGAGGTCGGGTCTAAATGTACACCTATAGGTGGTGGTGGAAGTAGTAGTAATGGGAGGAGAAGGACGTCAGAATGTTCTGTGATGCTTTCTATGTGGGGGAAACAGGTTGTGCTCTAAACTTTCGTATTAACAACCATCGTTACTTTTGGAATATCAATAAACCGGATGCCCTAGTCTCCTTACACATAGAGTCCCACAACACCAATTTTGATCTATCTTTTCTGGTTGCCATAATCCACATACCTCCTACGATCAGCACCTCAACACGTCGTCTGTGTGAGGGTGCTTTTATTTATGGTTTAAGCGCGAAAATCTAGCCTGGTCTTAACCTTTAATAACTCTAAACCTCCCGTTTCCTCTACATTTTCAACACATTTCCTTCCACGATCACACCTTGTACTTACATGCTATACAGTTGTAAATTGTTCCAAGCTCCGGAAATCTACGCGCTACAGCAGTCAGTTGTTATTCAAGCTTGAAGCGTCGTCCGCTACGTGTCGCCACTGTCTCTTCAATCTTGTGGTTTGTGAACACGTGTAGTTCGCTCTCTTCGCACGAAATATCGTAGTGACTTGTATATATGTGAATATGTGTGTGCTCTAATACGGAACATATAAGCTGTATTTTCCTTCATTTTTCTCATAAATTTACCTTATATATATCTATATATCTATATCTATATCTATATCTATATATATATATATATATATATATATAATAGTGTAAATACTGCATATAGTTGGTGGGTTCTATGTGAACGGAAGTGGTGAGGTTGCCACGTCAAGGAATGTGACTCTTTTGTCGGAAAGGGACCAAGTGAACTGGACAACACGGAATTGGTTCAGTAGTTCTAGAAATATCTTGAGACTGGTTACACCATGAGCCCATAGCATCATTATGATAATATAAGAATATATTATCTTATATATGATAATATAAGAATCTTACCCAGAGTAGAGGAGTCAAAGGCTGAGTTTGCAGGAAATCATGTTCGAGCTTGCCATAAATAAATTAGCATAAGAAGGTGCCGTTCTCGTGCCTCGGATCTGATATCTTGTATTTGTGAAAGAAAATATGAGATATCAGGATAATGAATGAAAAGTTTTCCTTTTCAATTTTCTGGCGTTATCCGCTCGACTACCCTTCTCTGGTCCTTCTTGCTAATATCTAAAATCATATTTCCAGCTATAAGCTAAGCAAAAGAGAGCCTAGATCCAGCACGAAGATGTGGTAGCTAATCTGATTTATTCGCAGTCGCCGATCCAACTTGCCAAAAACACAATATCGAAATCTTTATACAAAAGGACACAAATTCCATTCAGTTCATCCATACACATAATAACCATAAATCGTATACCACAACTTACTTTACTCATATCTGCTTGATAACTTGATCGCTTATATACAATATTGTAACGTTGTGCTGTATATAGCACACGTCACTTGTAAACAACAACAAACGTGAGTACTGCGACATTATGTAATGCTGGCAGTGTTTACCAACAAAGTACAGTCGATATCAAGGAACCAAGGAAACCGAGGAAAGGCTATCAATGTCACAAAGAGCAGCGAAACCTAGTCAAGAACCGAAGATTGGGAAGGAATAAAAAGGCCAACGTATCGACTCTCAGTATCACTCTGCGATGGAGTCTACCTTCTACCCTCTGACCTGCACTGGGGTTGGAAATCCTCACTTTATATCTGCGCTGGGATTAGTGTTCCTCTGAACCGTTCTTGTCTGCACTGGGACAGAACAACTATAAAATCCCTTCCTGTCTGCACTGGGACAGAACAACTATAAAAACCCTTCCTGTCTGCACTGGGACAGGACAATATCCAACGCCCATTCTAGCCTGCACTGGTTAAAGATAAAGATAAAATGAATTATATGGACGGTAACATCACTATGGCTTACGCCCTTCCCGATACGGGGGAAGCCCCTTATCGTTGTCACGTCTAACCTGCACTTGGGAAGAATACCTATCCTTGTCCATATCTGCATTGGGATTGAACATCATTTTTTAATCCTATTCTACACCACAGGCGATTTACTCTCCGGACTTCAAATTACCAGAATTCACCATATAGCCTTGAACCCGGAAACTCATTTTATTAACTTTGAATCAGTCAAATAGTTAGTGTACAATTTTTGTAATAAAATGGTGAAGAGATAAAGCCCAAGATCCCGTGTATTATTTACTCTACTCCAGAACGTTACGTGGTGGAGGCTCCGGGTATTATCCCCCTCTCCCTTCTATTTGCTAGAACCGACCCCATAAGGTGCTAAGTACATCATCGCAAGATCTTCGTTACAATTTGTACACATTTCCTTCACGATCTGCTTAAAAGGCTGGAAGTCTGGATTGTCTAGAACATGTTGTGCACCTAGTCTAGTTAATATCCTAATGAAGTCCTTCTCTTCATCCAATGGCTCTTTCTTTTTTTTTACTAATCTTCTCTTTTTCTTCAAATTGCGACAGTCCTTTGGAGTCTCTATATTCATGACCGGTGATATTGAACTTGGGAGATGCAAGCGTTGGACTAGTATTATGTAATGTCCCTGAATCTAAATATGGACTACATTTGCTCCTCAAATAGTTTTTGTGCCGAAACAAAAAGATACGTGTCCCCTAATTTTAACCCCTCTGCAAAGTTAACCTAACATCTTCGAAAGATTCATTGGCATGGATCGGATTTTCAGTCTTTGGTCAGCAGCTCCCACTTGAGTCGGCCGACTTCTGGAGTCGGACCCTGATTACAGATTTCGGGTTCCTGGCTCTTGCCTTGGAGTCAATCGATCGGATCGGGTGTAATAGAACAGATCTTGTCGCTGGGTGAGAATTGGTTTACATATTCAGGACTGTCCTCGACTTTCCTCGTGTACGAGCTTCAAGCTGTTAATTTAGTACGTTCAAATCAATACTCAATATTACGCAATTCTCAACATTGAAGGTAAGTTTCATGTGGACAGTATGTGTGTGATCAATGTCAATACTTGATATCGCCGGAAACGAACCGAAATATCACCTTGACATCAATGATTATTTTGTATCCACGCAGGTATTACCATGCTGATGAAATAACGCATTTGTTGGCAGTGAGATATATAACTTGTATTGTTGCATGGGAGTTATCAGCCTGATATTTTATTATAAGTACATAGTTACATTTTGGTACACGATTAAAATTAAAACTACAGTAGATTCGCGATTATCCGAGGTAATTGGGACCGAGACCACCTCCGATACGGGAAAACTCTGATAATACGGAGGTTAAGTGTTATTGTCGTAAAAAATAACGAAAACACGTGAAAATGTACAAAATTACAGACCTAAGCATGAGACTATTTCTTAAAACGCGACTGATGCGATGTTACGATGTGATGCGCTGAAGCAAAAGTGTCATGTGGCGTACACTCTTCTTGTTGCTCTATGTAAGCAAGAGCGGCGTCGATCGATTTAAGTCCATCGGAGTGCGATATTTTTTTGAGCTATCTCGTCCGTATCGTCGTCTTCCTCACTGTCTTTAGCACTGTTAACCATACCGATGATTTCCTCATCGGTAACTCCATCTGCACATCTTCACTGCACCACTCACGAATTTCTTCGCTGTTGATTTGGTTTCTAACAGGTAACTCATTGGCTAGTTGAAGTAGTTCGCTCACATTCTCCTGTTCTGGGCACTTTTAAGGGGGGGCTCATCTAAGCCCGATGATATCCAAACTATATGTAGGAGACGGGTTGGCTAAATTCCTAGAACTGGTGGTCTTCATTCGCGCAAAGTGACGGCTCGTCAAACAAATAAACATCGCTTCTCGCTGTAATTGTCCCGCTATTAAGAGCTTTATTTTGAATTTTTATCTTCCGATGACTGGCTTAGTAAACCCGGAGGCTCGGTTGGCCGGGACTCGGATAATCGCGAGTCTACTGTAAAAATAAAGAATTAAGGTAGGTCCACACTAGTGTATTTTCGCTTATGACTGTATTTGTTCACTGATTGTTGTAATCAGTTTTAATAACGTTCTCTTATAGTGAGTTCCTACACGAATGTAGTCCACTTCACACTTACGATTTGCATCATTGGTGCAAATCAAGTGGTCTCAAAAAGAAATTTAGCCAAACACACACTTCTGTTTTCAAGTGTATCCAGAATCTGCATGAACGTATTAAGCATATGCATCAAGTTTCCGGCAACAGTAATATTGAACATTTAAAAAAATAATTAATACTAATGCATCGTACCTACTTTCCTCCCCATCTTACTAGCATGGAGAACACGTGTCGTTTATTGAAACCCAGCGTTATGTATAATTTGGACGTACGTAGTAACACATAAATCAAATGTGATCTTCTGAAATACAACGATTTTTCATTCCAGTTTTCCAGATATTTTCCCTTATGTCCTGACGACCTTAACTAATCCACTGAATTCTAGACAATGGCCAAGAAAAGACAATGTATTTTAGGGTACATATTACTTACCTGACAATCCATCACCTCCGATATCGTAATTTCTTGTCCTGCAGGTAGAAGTGACATCGTATTTCTAAAAAAGAGGGGGAAATATAACTTGAAAGAGAATTCTATAATATACACGTTTGTGTTGTTTTCTTTACAACAAACAAGCAAACATACTGGCGGGGCAAAAACGAACTACATATATTTTCTTCCGTCATGATTAGAATGTCAAAGTATGTGCGCATGTAAATTTTGGCCACTCGAGCGCAATTACTTTGGGAGATATTGAGGAATTAAAACTCAAATTCTGTCTGTGGAGAGTGATCAAAAAGTATGGAAATACCCTATCTTTTTAAATTGGTGAAATAACTGGAAAACAAATATACAAAAACAAATTTACAATGTGGTAAATTATAAATAAGGAAACTAACAGATTAAAAGAATCGAATATCACGATGACACTTTCTCCTGACTACTTTAATGACTTTTTGATAAATCAGGTCAAAAACCAAGCAGTAAATCTCACCTTACGGAACAACTTCATTGTACCCAAGGACAATAGGATAGAGGATATGCAAAAATTTTATTTTGATAATATTACTGTTGATCGCATTATTATTGACTATGTGAGAAACACGAATAGTTCAAACTGTGAAGATATTTATGGGTTGTCCAGCGCACTCTTTAAAGTAATTTTTGATGTAATAATGGAACCCCTCAGTATACTAATAAATTGGACCTTATACTCGGGAGCCTACCCTAAATGTTTAAAAACAGCAATCGTAATTCCAATTTATAAAGGTAAGGGAACCGTAGAGGACCGTATAATTATAGAGCAATTTCACTTATTCCCATTTTCTCCAAGGTTATTGAATTCTGTATTAAAGAACAATTCTAAATGATAATGACTATTTGTATAATAAACAATCTGGTTTCAGAAAATCACCCTCAACTTGTAAAGCAATAGATTGTATAATTACTGAAATTTATGAAGGCTTTGAAAAAGGCGAAACAGTTAGCCTTACGATGGTAGATTTGAAGAAGGCTTTTGACTCTTTATCGCACAGGACGCTTATTGACAAACTCTCTAATTTCAACTTATCGAATAATGCTAGTTCTCTCATACAGTCTTATCTTTCAAACAGGTTCCAATGTGTCAAAATTGGTAATAAAATCTCTGAATTAAGGAGGATAGAGTATGGAGTTCCACAACGTTCTATTCTGTGTTCGTTGCTGTTTCTAATTTATATTAACGATTTACCAGATCATGTTCACCTGAAAGCAATATTATTTGCGGACGATACATCTTTTATCAATTCTGGTACTGACATAAATATGATTGATAAAGAGAACACCCTTAATATCATGAAGGTCAAAGATTGGTTTCAAAATAACGGTCTAACGATTAATGAATCGAACAGAAATGCTATATTGAAACATGACTATTAATAATAGTAAACATGTCAAATTACTGGGTATAAATTTCAACTGTAGATTAAAATGGTCTACGCATACGGAAATTGTGTAAAAAAAATACTCAGAAATTAAAATATTTGCTGCCACAAAAGGCTCTTTGGCAGGCCTATTTCGCTCTTATTCATTCTAATCTATCATATGGCGTTATGTTTTGGGGGGAATTCTTGCGGAGCGAAACAGGTCTTCTTATATCAAAAAGCGGCCATCAGATGTATTAAGAAACTGAATTATAGGGACTCGTGTAGAACAAACTTCATAGAACTAAAAATTTTAACGCTCCCTTGCTTGTTTGTTTTCACTTGTTTGAAGTATATAAGGAAAAATAGACACTTTTAGCACAAGAGGTTCATTGCATCAGTACCCAATTAGAAACAGCAACAACATTCACCCACCCAAAATAAGTGAAATCATATAATAACTATCAACAGGTCGGAATAAGATTCTTTAACCTATTGCCGTTACATATCACAAATCTGTATATAAAACGATTCACCAAACAAATAAAAATTATACTGGTAAACTCGGCAGCATATGACATAGAGGAAGTAGCTCTGTTTTTAAAACTGTATCATAACGGTTATTAGAGTGATCCATATCAGATTATGGTGCACAAATATTAAGTTGCCTAATCAGAGTGGAGTGTATACTATTTAGCTGGAAATATATGTCCATATCCAGGGTACAATGTAAAAATTTTACAATCTTGTCATAGACCATGTTGTTGAATTTTAACTGTATATTGTTTGACTTGTTCATACATTGTACACGTAAATGAACGCAATAAATATTACATTACATTACAGTTATGGGCACCTGGTGGAAGGCGCTAGCTGTTGGAGGGTATTTTCTTCATGTCCGCCATATTGAATATCGATTAATTTTCTTAAATGGGAAGGGGGTCGTGTAATATGTCATTTTGGGGCTAGAATTTTACGAGAAATCCGTTCCTGAAGTCAGTTTTGCCGTAAATGTATTATTGCGAGAGAGATAAGGGTATATGGCGCTAGTATGGGATAATGATTCAGTATCCTGAAAACATCCATTTTGTTTCGAAATAACGAAAGAAATAAAAATTGTTCCTGGATCTAATGCCCTATCGATACTGATCTGTAATCATTTGGGTTTCATTTCTTCCGTTATTTCGAAACGAAATGGGTGTTTCTAGACTATTGCATCATTACCCGCAAAGAAGTGGCATATACTCTTATCTCTCACAATAATACATTTACAGCAAAACTAACTTCAGAAACGTATTTCTCGCAAAATTCTAGCCCAGAATGACATACTACAGGACCCTCTTCCCATTTAAGAAAATCAACTGATATTCAATATGGCGGACTTCAAGATGGCCAACTTACCCTCCAACAGCTAGCCCATTCCACAAGTACCCATTTCTGTGTATCTGCTTTCCATTTCTTTCACCAATTTAAGAACATAAGGGTATTTCTACACTTTATGATCACTTTCCACAGACAGAATTTGACTTTTAAATCCTCGATATTGCAGTCGAGTGGCCAAAATTCGCACACACTTTGACATTTTAATCATGATGGAAGAAAAAAAAAATGAAATTCTTTTCTGCCCTATCAGTATGTTTGCATGCAAGTAGAAACCAGGAATACTTCCTGATCAACGAATATACACCCTCCATTCCGAAAGAAACCGAACTTTTGAAAACAAATAGTACCACTAGTGCCATCTGTTGTAATATTTTACCGGTAGATGGCGTAGTCCCTCACTGACAACTGGTATAAATGTCATGACATTTGGATGCACGGCAACAAAGTTATTGCGTTTCAACTGTCAGTGTGTTGTGTACATCGGTCGGAAAATGAGTTTCAAACAACGAGCTGCAATTGAGTTTTGTGTTAAACTGAGTAAACCTTTTACTGAAACGCACCAAATGCTACAAAATGCATATGGTGATGAGTGTCTATCCCGTACGCAAGTTTACGAGTGGTTCAGGCGATTCAAATCGGGTAGAGAGACGCTGGATGATGACGAAAGATCAGGCCGTCCCAGAACCGGATTATCGGAAGAAAACATCGAAAAAGTGCGTGAATTCATCAAACATAACAAAAAAGCGTCGGTGAAAGTTATTGAAATGGAATTAGGCATTCCTCAAACAACCGCATACCGCATTTTGACCGAAGTTTTGGGCCTTAAGAAGGTTAATTCGCGGTTTGTACCACACAAACTCACCGAAGACCAAAAAGTTGATCGAATTGCGCATTGCAAAGACATTGTTAAAAGTGCTCGGCAGGATCGAAACTTCTTGAAATCGATTGTAACTGGTGACGAGACGTGGTGTTTTGAATATGAGCCCGAAACAAAGCGGCAAAGTGCTGAATGGAGAGCGCCGGATGAAGGACCACCCAAAAAAAGTCGCTTGGTGAAGTCAAAAGTTAAGGTGATGCTGATTTGTTTTTACGATTCAAAAGGAATTATCCACAAAGAATTTGTTCAGCCCGGCCAGACAGTCACTGGAGAGTTTTACTTGGGCGTCATGAAGCGTTTGCTGGCAAGAATTCGTCGTATTCGGCCCGAATATCGAGAAATCGGCAGTTGGACTCTTTTGGACGATAATGCACCATCACATCGTTCGCGACTTGTAACTGAATTTTTGGTAAAAAATCACATTATTCGTTTGCATCATCCGCCCTATTCACCAGATCTCGCTCCGTGCGATTTCTATCTGTTCCCGAAACTGCATTTGGCGATGAAAGGAAAGTGGCACGCATCGATTGAAGCCATTGAGAAGGCGACGACCGCCGTCCTAAATACCATTCCAATAAAGGACATGGAGAAGTCGTTTGACAACTTGTTGGAGCGTGCAAATATGTGTATCGATGCAGAAGGGGAATACATTGATTAATAAAACTGATTTGTTCCAAAATGTACATTGTTTTTTTGTTTTTTTAAAACGTTCGGTTTCTTTTGGAATGGAGGGTGTACATTGAAAAATGTACATAAAAAGTAATGCCATAAAGACGAAATTTGATAAGAAAAGTCATAGGTTAACGCAATGTACTACCAGAAATAAACGTAATATGTCACGGTATAATGTAGTGTAGAAGTTACGCTAGTATCGACAGTTCACGTAAATCTGCACACTGGCTTGCATGAGTTGATTGTACAGATGTTGAATATTCTCTTGCTATTATTTCATGCTACTTCAATCTGCAGGGGAACTCAGCGAGGTTCGTAGCCGGTAGTCTCCGAGAAAAACGTCGTTCCAGCCAAGCGCGATCAGAGAGAAGTTAAGTAATGTTGTCACAATAATTGCCGGGCTTCGTCAAAATGTGGAAGGTAATGAATGAAGTGACAAACAGTCAACATAACGTTATACTATGTGAGCTCTTCCCAGGCGAAGAAAAAGATGAAGATTTAGAAGGGGCAAGTTCTGAGCTGAAGTACAACGTACAAATAATTAACTTGAATAAATTAAGGAAAAACTTAATTTTTCAGGTTAGCCTCGACGCCAGAGAAAACAAGAAAAGACAAACACCTTCTGGAATGAACATCTTGAAAGGATTAAACGCAAAAAAAGAGTCCAAAGAAAAAGTTACCACGCATTATTATTAATGAAAAAAAAAAAAAAAAACTCACATGTTTTGGAAACAGTAATACTTATTGTCCTCTTAATAATGGTAATAATTCCTTCGCAAAGCATATTTCTGCCTTACTCCGGAAGGCTTCTTCAGTCGAACTATATGCCATATGACCTGGTAAAGGTTGTAAAACAGTAGACGTTCAAGATCCAAAACATGGCGATGTAGAATGTAAACATCTTACACAACTTTCTTCACTTCAATATACTTGCATTTTGTCACACTTTATTCACATTTTCGAATACACGTATCCATACAAAAACAATCAATATGATAAATCGTCGTTTACCTGAAGAAGTCTTCCGGAGGAAAGCGAAAAGTGCTTTACGAAGGATGATTACTATTAAGAGGACAAGTATTATTATTTGCAAGGTACGTATTTTTTCATGATAAAATTTAAGTCTTCCAAGTTATCTGACTGTATAAATATATAGCATCAGAACAAATTCGTGTTTACGTCAATTATTAGTTGTTTGTCTTTGAGTGAATTCAAACTGACCTTGCAACTCTCGCAGATAAGGGGATCTAATTCGACAGTACCATAGGATCTACATTTAAGAATACTTCAGAGGCGTACGATGACTATAATAATGATCCTTTCACAAGGACTCGAAATAACAATCTTTGATTTTCTGATCCAGTGACTTACCCGTTACTCCACTGTTTTGCAAGTCCCAGTAACAAGGACTACATTATTCATGCGTATCGACATAAATTCTTTTAGAAAAAGTACAAACAAACAAACAAACAAAAAAAAAAAAGACATGGAAATAACGTTTACTTAATTGATTCTCTGCAATATTTTGATAAG
>JAGDQP010011907.1:27167-51698 GCA_022664845.1 Lepisma saccharinum
GGGGGGGGGGGGTTCAAGGTGTATCGGGGAATGAAATGTATATTAAATATATAATTATGCCTGAAGTTACACTATTTTTCCATAAAACTCTAAGTTTTAGACGGGAAGGTGCCGGACCCCTGGACCCACCCCCTAAATACATCCCTGATTTGATACTAATACTGAATGTAGGATTCGTCTTTAGAGGTTGTATAAGTTTCAGTTACTTTGAATAAAGCTAAATGAAAAAAAAAAATGACTTTCTGAATTAGTATAGAAAGTTTGGGGTTTTGGGACATAAGAGACAGTGACTCAGATATTCTGCATGGAACACGTGAAAATGTGAAGTCATTTGAAAGAAGACATGCAAATCGAAAAATGAAACTCGTTCCCCTTTTGATTTGTAACAATAGTGACCAAATCTCATCATTTTCATTTTTTCTAGCGGTAAAAATGGCATATTTCAGTTGAATATTTTTTCTCTTTTGCATTAACCTTTCGTTGGGTGGAAAAAGTACCATGTTCTCTACCGTCTCCTGCGATTACTTTCTATTGTACTTTACTTTTTCAGGTTTCAATTGTATGATTTTTTTGTATACGACTATTTTGCAAATAAAATTTCATGTGTTATATTTTTTAAAACCTGTATCTTCAAAAGCATTGGAGTTCGGAAAGTGAAACTTTCTGGTGTTTTAGTAGATATAGAGATATTGTATACTAATATCCCAACAGATCCTTCCTTCAACCAAATCGGAAGGATTATCTGAGTCTTTTATTACCTCAAAGGGTAATAAGAGACAGAAGTATGTTGCAAATTTATTTTTCAACAAAACACTATTAACGTAGCACTTAATAAAAAAACTGTAAATATGGTTCTTCAAATGCGTTGTTATGACAACTTATTCTGGTGGAAAACTTTCCCATGAATTCAGAAAATAAATCTTACGTCTCCTATTACCCAGTCATTACCCCAGCCTCACTTATTACATTTAGGTTTTAGTTTGGGATATCTCTTCAGTAGTTCTCATATGTGTTGTACCCTCGGACATGATGATCGTCAGATATTGTCTAATGAGTTATCAAACATTAAGACTACACTTGATATTTGAGATTTATTTGCCGGTGAAAGTTCATATTCAGTTTTTTAGAAGCCAAAATCTTTAGAGCAGTTTTAAAAAAATGTTAAAACCATGGGATTTGGTATACAGGGTGTTGAGGAAAGGTCGTAACAAACTTTGGGGCGGGGGGGGAGGAGGATTTGATGAAATCGAAACAAGAAAAAATGTTACCATAAACATCGGTCGAAATCTGCGTCTTCGAGGAGACACAGCGTTGCCAACTGGGAGCCCAAAAATCGACGCCAACATTGGGATGAAAATGAATTATAGCAATAAAGCAGAAGCGATACATGAAATGAAAATATCATTTGTGGGAAGTATCTTCCAACAACATGGTGGATATCAGAACTGAAAACGCGATGTCACCGGGTTGCCAGTGTTGCCAACTTCGTATCACCTGAACATTTTCAAATGGCTCTACGTCGGTTTATGGAATTTGATGCATGCCCTAGTGATATAAGATAAAATGAAGTGTATGGGCGGTCCCGATGCCCTAGTGATATAAACAACATAAATATGCAAAGCAGAAACTGCAGTGTTGCAAACTATGGATAATACACTGGATGAGATATCCGAGAAAAATACAAATTCTAGCTCGAGTATGGTCCATACCTGGGAACACTGCCGTGTATGTTGGACATATGTTGTCGATCATCACGAAGGCATGCACTAAATTTCATAAACCGACGTAGTGGCATTTGCAAATCTTCAACGTTCAACGTATGACCTTTTGTGAATACCGTGTAGAAAGTACTTGGCCGCCGAAGTAACATGAAAAGTCTCCAAAAATCAAAGTTGTGCTACGGCCATCATCTTGGAAAATGGAGGCCAATATTCCTCTATTTCCAGTTTTCAGAAAAACTATGTAGCACTTCAAAAAATGTTCTAAATTAGTTTCTTCAGCATAAATTACAAATCTTTGTTGTTAAGGCCATTTTTTTCATCGAACCAGAAGCCACAAAATGTCACAAAGGCTAAGGTGATTGTTATAAAATTCTATTTTCATTCACATTTTTTTTTTTAAAAATGAAGGTAGAAATTAAAGCCAACAACATAAACTGCTCGCAAAAGATTTTCCTAAAGTGATTACACAAATTTTCTGTGAGGAAATAACATAAATGAAAACATCAGTACACAAAATATAGGCACTAAGAATTAAATATCATAAAATTGCGAGTAACCCACACTTACATTTTAATTTGTTTGAAAAAATACCGAAAGGTTATGATAGTTAGTTATTAAATATTACTGAAAGCTGATAATTACAGTATGTTTCATGTAACTGTCCATATACGCAATTCAATATATTTTTGATCTATTAAGTTTTCTGGACATAGAGATGAGAACTTTTTGTATACAAGTTATGACCTGCAGCATAATAAAAAGTAACATACCATTGCTGTATTTAGATGGAGTGTAAAGTCTCCTGTCCTTTCAGTTCTAATAAACTCCATAATGAGGATAAACATTTTCAAATATTGTGCCCTCAGTTTGGCTGTCCTCCTAGTTCTTCTGCTTCCTTGCAGACAGCTAAAATATCTGACACTGTGTTCTTTCCAGCTTTTGAAGTCATGCTATTCTCTGGGGATATTTAATTTCTTAACATTTTTTCACTAACACAAAAGTACTCAGCTTCCTGAGCAGAAAATGTTGCAGTTGGAAACTTGAACAGAGCGTTAGTGTGAGAAAATGGGATTGGTAAAATGACAAAAAAAAAAAAAAAAGTAATTAACAAAATTAATAATTTTGTGCTGAATAATCTTTATTTAAAACTTTTTTCGATGCGACGCTCAGTTCCGCAAAAATAAATAAATAAAGAAAATTGATGCCATTTCCCAAGATAGCAGTCATAGCACAACTTTGATATTTGGAGAGTTTTCATGTTACTTCGGCGGACAAGTATTTTCTATATACCAAATCCCATGATTAAAAAAACAAATAAAAAAAAGTCATCTAAAGATTTTGGTTTCTGAAAAACTTTTTTTTTTTATGCGTGTGTTCAATGTCATTTTGTGGCTTCAGGATTGGTCAAATGCAAAAAAACGGTAATTACAAAAAAGGTTCATAATTTTATGCTGAACAAACTTCATTTGAAACTTTTTTGATGTGGTGCTTAGTTTCTGCGAAAATTGAGAAAAACTTAATTTTGGCCGTAGCACAAGTTTGATTTTTGGGGACTTTTAGTATGTTACTTAGGCGGCCAAATACCATATGCTTTTCATGCTTTTAAAATTTCTTAAACTAATCACAAGATTTTGGATTAAAATGACTACACTAACAACAGAATGGGTCTGAACAGACAAAGAAAATTTCAACATGTTACTCCAGTATTGCTATCATTTGTTATCAAATCAAAAACCTTCGTTTAAAAATTGTATTTTATTAAGAATTAAATTGTTTACACCCGTTACATATTCATAAAAGTTTTGTAGTCTACTATGTGCAGGAAAGTAAATTCTTGGAAATGTTCTATCTTTGTTGTTTCTGATGCACGATGCGAATTGGGAATTAAAGGAGACAAGCCCAATACAAGGAGTTTTGTTTACGCTGTTATTTGTTCTTAGATTGTCTTGGATCTTGGGTATTTTGCAAGTTAATGAGTTGTTGTTGTAAATAATCGCAAAGGTTTGAAGATTCTAAGATAGGAATGTAATAGTCAGTTACTTACATATGGATGGTTTGGAATAATATTTAATAATTATGAATATGAATTGAGCACTATTAATAAAATGGATCATTTAAAGAATGTTCCTGGGAATGTCCATGATTTCTAGTAGCATAGTTAAGAATTGTACTGACGTCAATTTTTCGCTTATAAAATCAGTATGTTTTCACTGCCGATAATGCACGGCAAAAATTTAAGAGATAATTGCTGACATAAAAAAAAAAAGGTCTCTATAAACATGGTTACGATTTCGCTTCGTTTCCGAGGTACAGCGTGTCAAAGTTGGAAGCGTATGAACGTCGTACAATGGTAAAGCAAACAATATCGATCAGTGAATCAGAAATAATACACGAAAGCTAAATTGTGTTTATGGAAATGAATGCATCACGAAAGAAGGTGTGTAACAAATGAAAAGATGACGTTATTAGGTTGTCAGTTGTGCCAACCTGGTATAACGTTGTATATATTTTTTTTTAATGACACTGAACGGCAAAAATTTGGGAGGTGATTGTTGACATAAGTAAAAACGGTCGTATAAACTTCTCTTCCGATTCTTCCTCTTTTTCGATAAGATAAGATAAAATTAATTGTATGGGCGGTAACAGCATTCTCTTTTTCGAGACACAAGAGGTAGAAGTGCGAACCTAATTAACGTCTCACATTGGTAAAGAACAGGGATATTTGTCGATAGATAACGAATGTCGTATGGGAGTGTAATTATGTCGTTGGAAGTGGATTTGCATTAGAATAATGGATGTAAGAAGATACGAGGTAATGTTATTGGGTAGACAGTGTTGCCAACCTGATATAAATACCACGGTATATTCCTCATGGCAGTTACCTGTAAGTGAGGAACACACAGGACAAACCTTTGTTAGTATAACAAGCAACAGGACTCGGAACCCCGCAGCCTCCCCAGTGATTATTTGATGTCAATGAACATTAAGACAATTGCTTCTGTGGCACTTCGACTCCTTGTAACTTGTAATCGTAACCAAGTTTATAGGACAATTTTTACTTATTGTGATGTCAGTAATCAACTACCAAATTTTTGCCGTCCAGTGTCATTTGAAAAAATAAAACATTATACCAGGTTAGAAACACTGATAAACCTTATAACGTCATCTTTTCATGTTACACACCTTCTCTCAGAATACATTTATTTCCATAAACACAATTTAGTTTTCGTGTATTTCTTCTGATTTACTGGCCGATATTGTTTGCTTTACGACGTTTGTTAGCCTCGAAACGTCGGACACCCGAAACGAAGCGAAATCAGACCCATGTTTATAAGAACTTTTTTCTTCTTATTTTTGTCAGCAATCACCTCTTAAATTTTTGCCATGCATTTTAGGTACACCCTGTATATGCTGGATGGAGCTTTTATCAAATCAGTTTACTATCACTTTTTTGGCTGATTATATCTAGTTTATTCCTGATTTTTAAAGAATTAAATCCGATTTTCATATTTACAACGGTCAAATGTCTAAACTTTTTTAAGAAACAAAATGTCATAAATTTCATGGTAGCGTTTCGCTCTTACCGTAACTCTAATAAACTGTTTAAGTGACAGGAACTACAGCGGACTGCTGACATCTGTAGACGCGAGGGCGGAGTCGAAGCTTAATGAGGGGTAGGAAGACACTATTCAGTATCCAATAGGAAGCTCTTTTTAGTAGCTGGTGACAAGGTTGCCAGTAGCATTTAATGAAAAGTAAGACACTATCGCCGAGCTTTCTATCTCGTTTGCAGTAATATTTGTGAGAAGTTAATATATGCATTTAACTGTATATGAATTTTTCTGTATATGCATTTAACTGTCACTTCTCCCCAATTTATACAATTCAGTTCTGTTATTTATTGATATTTTAGAAATATTTCAAATCGTCAAAATCAACCTAAACAGTATATGCTTATTCTATGATGAGCGCTAAGGATGAAGGTCCCTGTAATCGTACCTGCAAAACCTAGAAAAAGAAGAGTTACCTCTTTTACACAAATGTAATTTAATCGCTCTGTAATCCAGACACTCTTCTATCGGTAAATGGGATCTTCCGTTCTAATTAAATTAGTATGCATAGTAGTAACATATGCAAAATTTAGGATGTTACCTGTCATGCGAGGTGCAACTTCCGTGCCAAATCACTCCACCGTAAATGCAAAAGACTGGAATGTGCCAATGAGTTTTATAGGTTGTCACCCATATCAAATTTAGATATATTATATAAATCTGTTTCTCGCTTTTAGGCATCTATGGCTCAGGTCGGGATGCGGCAGGGGAAATATGAGGGAAGGAATCGACTAAATCCTAAGTTGAATGTACCTTCCCGGCATTTGAATTGTATTAGAGGAAAGCCCGGGTAAAACAGTCAGGATAGGTGCCAGCTGGTATCGAGCCCAGGGCTTCCAGTATGCGAAGCCAACTCTCTACCAACTGAGCCAGGGTCACATGGTTATGGTGAAGCAGACACTGACATTAGGACATTGCGCGCTGACACGTCGCCATCAAGGCAAACTGAATACTAAAAGTAGTAAGAAAAATCTCTCAACACTGAACCACTTCTTATATGCACAAAACTGCTGGAAGCTTTGACGTATTAGGCGATGGGACTGTTCTAGGCAATAAACCATTCTTTTATTGTATGTGCTGTACCAGCAATGTATTATTGTTGTCCTATCCTTTGTAGCAGCAAATCATTTTTCTGAACAAATTGTAAAACAGGGAAGCTACATTGACAAGGAATTTGCTTCTTTGACGACAGTATAACGTCCGATTGAAACTGAACCACAGGGACGGACGTTTATTGTTCTTATCATCAGAAAAGAGCCAGAAGTCTTGGTCGCTATTCGGTATACATTTCATGTTTTATTTATGATGAGGTCGGACAGCTTGAAATTGTTCAAATTATGGCAACGGGGCAAAAAAAAAGTAGCTACTAACAGGAAACAAAGCTAATAAATGCAAACAAATAGGGAAGTAAGAGCAAAGGAGACCGACCACAAATGACCCGACTTGAGCTGCGTTTTTGGTTTCTTTAATTTTGAAGGGTTCTTAGGGGTAACAAAATCCACAACACAAACTAATGAGGTCCGACATCTATTTGGCAAACACTTTGCAGAGCCTGCTGTTTTCCACCAGGTTTCAAGTATTGACAAGAAGTGATTTTTTCCTGTAGAAGTGATAAACAATAAAATTTCCGTAAACGGTAAAAACATTTCTTAAAAATTGAGAAATAAGTTCTTATCTGTGCATCCAGAAAGATTTTATATATATAAATAAGACTAATAAGCTCGTTTCTATTGTAGCATGTTGGTAGTTCATTTCCATCAAAATTTCGATTTTGAAATTGCATGAGCATGCTGATAGATCATTTCTAAGAAAATTGTTTCTCGGTGCAGATAAAAGCCTTTTCCCTTAATTTTAATAAACATTTCTTTTTACAGCGTAGTGGATAGATAGTGTAAAAAAGAACTTTTGGGCCCTGAGTCAGAGATGCCTAAACGCCATAAATACATTTTTTAATTAAAGAACTTTCGATAGGTAAGCCGCAATGGTATATAAAATGAAAGAATCTTTGCATGATAATGAACTACTTAATGCATAGTACTAACATTAGGTTCAAGGCTATTGAAGAAACAGGTTTCAGGGTGTTTTAATGGAAATACAAAAATACTGGTGAGGGGATAAGGCACAAATAATAGTATCATACACATGGTTGTTTACATATATGCGGGAGGAGAAAGGTATTCTGTAAGGAATTACAAGAAGTGTCTGGCCGGATATTTCTTCCTACAATAATGAACTCTCGATAAACACGAACGCTGCTGGCAACGCTGATCAAGTACTACTGCTGATTGATTGTGCACTTCCCACTGCACCCCGCGCTGAAGCTAAGACCCCCTCTCACAGGTCGACAGATGTCAGCAATGAGCAGTACCCCTTTTGTGTCAGAAACAAAACTTTTCCTTATATCCCAATATTTAAACTGTCTTGGGATGTACCGTTAAGTAACTCAAGTACCTGAACTATGGAGCTCGATCATTGTTGACACGTTTTCGTTGAAAATATCTTAGCAATATTATTAAAAGTTAAATAAGTAGATTGGAGAAAGCTCGAAGTTTTATTCCTTTTTACAAAATTCTCATTATTTCTTATCACTTTAATTTTTAGGTACTGTGGTAACTACAAAAAAAAAAAAAAAAAATCTTTCAGACACAGCAGAAGTTACGGACTATGTTTTACAGTTACAATGCGACACAGACTGGATTTCAGCACCTTCATCTATAAACGAAGTCGTAAAATATACGGAAAAAACATTTCCAAGCTTTGTCCTTCAAGTGCTACTGCGTTCAACATTGCTCGTTACTATCAGCCCAGTTTGCCTGGTGTGGCTGAGAGAAAACTTGGAAAAACCTCAATCAGGATAGGTGGCCGCTGGGATCGTTCCCAGGACCTTCCAATTGCTAAGCCAACCCCTACCAACTGAGCTACGGCTGTTCGGTGCCTACCCCTTGCCTCTCTCAATATGACAATGATTATCGTTTCAACTAGAAAACACCATCTCGTTTCCACGACCAGGTATCACAAACAAGTTCCTGATAACACTTTCTGACTTGCTGATTTCAACTGAATACAAACCTTAATTTGCAAAGACCTCCAGCTCCACACACGTTTTACTACGTAAATTCTAACAAGCATATTCGAGTTTATACAGAGGTTGCAGACGCTCGAAGCAATGGATAATCTAGACAATACTACACTAGAGTGGTCTTCTTTTAGAAGTTTCTAATCTTACTGGTCTCTGGATTGGTTCCAATTATGACCAAATGTAGTGTAAATATACACAAGCTTAAACCCACTTGATGAAATTAAAGGGTGCCACAACAACCTCTACGAAAAATGTGCAACATACCATTTATTTCCCTTACTAAAATATACAACTTATGGACTGAACTCCAAACATAACATTTCTATCAGCAGTAAATTAGGAATACGGGTATAATTATATGTAGTTGTAGGTAATACAAGCTTATAGTAATACAACTATATGAGACTATAGTAGTGGTTCCTAACCTCAGTTCGTGGACCATATTACGGTGCATGAAGTTATGAAGTGGGATCACAAGAAGATTTAAAAATATAAAGAAAAATAATCGGCGAAAATTTTAAACAATTACAGTATTTATGGAAATCTTACTACTTATATTGTCAAACATAATTAACATAACACCAACACACAAACATGCACTGAAATGCTGTTCCAATTTTTTAGACAATTATGTAGTATGAAATGTAATCGCATACCCTCTTTCCTCTCACTTGTTATTTTAGAAACAAACTTTTTTTTTTTTAGAACTAGCAAAAAAACTAGTTTTTCATATAGTCTCGCTCTTTCATGTTTTCACTATTTCGTAATTAGAATATCTTGAAACTGTTTGATTATATGTGAAGAGAAATTATACATATTTTTAGATTGATCACAAACTCATGTTAAAGGCACTGAAATACCATTAGTAAATTTTTAATTAGATTTTTGATGGGTCGCGGTTTGCTGATTTACGAACTCAAGAACGGAAGAAAATGGATTTTTTTTCGGGGGAAAATTAACATCTTATCTGATTTTTCATATTTCAAGATCCAACGAATTCTTGGCAGATATCCTGAAACTTCGAAAGAGGTCTATTCCACAGTTCTTTGGAATAAAAAAGGTGCCGAATTTGAATAATATGAAGTTTCCCATTGATATGGCACAAAATGACATCAGAACACACTACCGCGTCCGGACATCGCAATCGGTCTCATTGAAAAGAACGCACAATTTCCTTCAAAGTGACACTCAAATGCTGACAGTTCTTCATATATATGCTTTAAAGAATTACCAAATGGAGGCATCCACTTTTTTTTTTTTTAATGACTTCGTACTCACTACAACACATAAGGAGCAGCCCCTTACTTAAGCCCACAGGAAAAAGACACATTCATGATACAGTTCAAGACGAGCAACGTAATTTGGGTTACAATTACGATCTTCGAATAGTTCCGCAACAATATACCACAATAATTAGTTTTTCTTCGCTTGATAAAAATTTCTGAGAGGGTATTTTTCGAAATTTCATAGGAACTATTTGTTGCAAGAAACAAGTAAGATATTCTTGGAATCATTTTCAAACACGTTGATATGGTGTAAAGCAGAATGCCGAAACTCGTCATAGAAACAAAAAAAATGCGGAAAAAGAGAAATTTTCCCCAAATGTTTCTAGGATGCAACGCACATATTCCCTGGGTTTAGTTTGATTCATTTTATAAAGTTTATTTTTGGCGGTGTTTTAATTTACACAAGTTCTAGCATATGAAATTTTCACGTTCATAACATTACTTTGACGTCACCACCCAGTTAAGACAAAAAGATGTTACGATCCAACCATATTAGCCGAGAAAACATAGTCTTGATACTGAAAACAGTTTCTGAGTGCATTTGTCCCCCTATTGGGAATATAGGCCAGAAAGGGCTCTAACATTCAAAACTTAGGGGTCAATTGTGACACCAGTTAATATTACTCAATTAAACTAATTATTTCCGTAGATTATTTTAATGTAGTATGAAATAAGATTACAGAGAGACCAAAGAAATTCGGAAATTTAATATTTGCCGTATTAACAAAACATTTTGGAAGTCAGAAAAAGGATATACAAAAAAAAGCTTTCAGCCCTATATTCTTAAACTGAACGGCTTTTTCGTTCCTAAGCAAACCACATACCTTCGCTTCCACGTAACTGAATTTCGATACCATCAGCATTCGTGGCAGCTGCTTGAGACTTTGATCCCTGAGCTTCCTGTTGTTCACTCACATCCGTGTAGGAATTCCAGCAGACATTGGTCAGACCTGAAAGCACCATTATTAGTGAAAAACGACAAATTAAGTGTGTTCAGGAAAATTTATAGACGTCCCAAACAATGAAAAATTATGATCATAACTTTTGGGGAATTAAATTGCTGATAAGAGGCTGAGAATAGATGTTGTCTGTTAATGAAATTTCTCAGTAATGTTTGAATTTAACATTATTTTGAAATATGTTTGGCTTTGAAAATATTATTTTTCTTTTTTTTTCAGCCAGTGGATTAATTCAAATAAAATATGAGATGAGAAAAGAAATTTTTAGTATTAATCATTAATTGATTTTGTTTTGAATGAGGTAAGACTGAAGCAATTTATTGTGAGATATCGATTTGTATGACTGGCATTTTGTTGAATTGCCTTTATTTGTTCAATAACCATTTGGTTTATGTTTGTGTTTGTGTGTTTCAGTATTTGTCTAAAGATCTAAAATTTTGTTATTAATTTGGCCTTTAATATTAAGACCAAGTTCAATTTGCTAAAGAGATTCAATAAAATCAGTTAATGAAATTTTATTGGATTGCTGCAATTTTGATTTGGTCTGGAATTTGATTAACCTTGACTTGATTGATCATGAATTACTTAAATTTTGTTCTTGAAAAATAGTTTGTTGATTTTTGAACAGACAGTAGTTAAATTACATTAAATTTCTTTTGAAATTACAGCAAAATACTGAAATCATTATTATATTTTTTTTAGTTTGCAATCAGAAGTTGAAAACAAAGTAATTAATTAGTTTGCCTTATTATTGTTGTTTACTCGTTTTGATGTTTTTTCTGATTATGGATTTGTATTTGATGTTTGTGTACTGACGTCTTGAGCTGTTTGGATTGTTTGGTAATTGTGACTTTTCCTGTAGGTTGGAGTGAATTGACGAGGACATCTTGGGATGACGAGTTTTATTGTCAGTTGGTGCTGTTTAAATTTTGTCAATTAAGAAAGATGAGTTGTAGTTAATTAAAATGTTAGGTAAAATAGTTTTTGAAATGCTATCAAAGAAATTAAAACTGTAATTTTAATTGGAAGGGAGAGGAAAACTTGTAGCACCTAAAGAAAAGTTTTCTTTCGTCATTACAATACTTCATGTTGAAATGCTAATACCTACAAAATTTGTCTGTGTTTTGGCAACAGTGAAGCGAAGGCAGCGACATAGACCTACCTGTTTGTAAGAAAAGGCAACTAAAACTAGACGTGGAAGAAATGTCTGGGGTAGTATGGTCTAATGGTATTAATGCTATATCATATTCAATCTAACGATTGAAACTTGTAATTTCTGATTAAAAAATTAAGTGTTCTTAAGAAAACTAGGAAAATTTCAGTACTAAAATACTGTTGTGGTGAAATGGGTAATTGGATTCAGGTTTGAGATCTTTAAAATCAAATTCGTCCAAGAAGAAGCACGTGTTGTAATTCGACGGTGAGAAGTGATTTTGTAAACAAGATAATACTGAAGTTGTCCTGATAAATTGAACAATTCGATTGAATTATAATTAAAATAAAATTCAAGAAGGAAAAATTTGGAAAGAATTATTAATGGCACGGAGGATAATAATTAGGTAAGTCTCTAATTTAATTAAATACTAATTTCTTGAATTGTGTGAAAGTGCTCGGGGTTAAGTTCCGGTTGGATTTGAATTTAAAAGCATTTAATTAGTCACTATTAAATCAATATTGAGAGGTTCTAAGTTTGACGTGGAGAAATAATGCATTTTTCTTGAAAATAAGAATTGTCGTGATAAAAGGTTATATATATTTTAAAGGTCACTAGATATTTGTTTGCTGAAGGGTAATAAGTAATTAAATTGTTAGTTGGACAGTCTCTTGGTTTCCGGTGGTGCGTGAAAGGCAACGTAGCTTGAAGCATGATTTTGTTCGGACTTGGTGTTGATCATGGGTCGAATGCATGGAGTAAGTGTGTGAATGTATGGGAATTTTGGAGTGTTCTGTTAGTGCCGAACCTGGTTTGGTTTTCTGGATTATTTTCTTGGCGTTAATCTTGTATTGATAATTTGTTAGTTGTATTATAATTGAAGTTTACAGGATCTTGTACAAAACTTTGATTTTTCGCTGTTTTGTGTAATTCTCAGATGTGCGCTACTGGGGTTTGGATTATTTTTGAAATATTGTTATCTTTTCTTTTTGACTGGTTAGTTTGTATGTTCAGGAAGTGTTCATGGATATTATTACTGGTTTGCACATTTAAATTATTAGGTCAGTTTTCAGATTAGGTTTGCAAATTAACCTAAGTCAGGTTAGATAAGATAAAAAATGAATTGTATGGGCGGTAACAGCACTATGGCTTACGCCCGTCCCGAAGTCAGGTTAGATTTTAATAATTCTTTAGCAGAATTGATTGTCTTTGATTTAGTTGCTTTTGAGAAATGTTGATAGGGCGACTCTGTCAATTTTTTTTTTTTGTGTGTGTATTAAGAAAAAATTAAAAAGTAAGAACTTAATCAACTGAGAGATTACTTGCGCCGTTGTGTAAATATTTGTGAACTGAAGCTGCACAGTAGCGGTGGTGATATTTTGTTGTGTATTGCATTGAAACAAATTAATTCTAAGATGTTTTATTTTTTTTCCCTTTAAAAGTGCTTGCGTTTAGATGAGGTCCTGATGACGGTTTGAATATATTTCGAAACGTCAGTTGCGTTAACTAAAATTTAAAAAATACCAAGTGATAAGTCTGAGCTTTCGTTCTACTTTAAATAAATATCAATTTGATTGCTTCAGAAACTGGTAAAAGCTCCAATTAAAAATTGGGTTCCAGCGCTTGAGAATTGATAAATTGTTTCTTAATTCAGGGATTGTAAATATTTTGTATCTTTGAGGATCAGAGTTTGTTAGATTATTACTGACTGGATGCTGACCTAGTTTTCTTAAAAAGAAAATTAAAATTTGAGATTTTTCTTATCTTTGAAAACAGAACGGAACTGTGATTAATTCCTTGTTGTGATGTTTAATGTTATATACAGCTTGAGTGTTTTAAGTTTTGTTAATGCTAGTAGTTGATCGATATTACGAAGATATATTTAATATATTGGAAACAATTTTGAACATTTTGCAAGAAAATTTGGATATTGTGTTATTGTACCAGTTTTTGGATTTGTTGTATATATTTACCCTGGAACCGAATTAATGTAATTTGTTATGTATATTTACTCCGGAACCGAATTAATGTAATAAAAAGAAATCAAGTGAAGCCTTTTCTCTTTTAATTTGAGTATCTTACAAGACCAAATAGATCTTAAAATCGTTGGATTCTAGGTTCATATAGCTGAACAGGTATCATGTTGATCTCGGTACTGAATTTTCTGCTTTTCTCCTTCAACTTTTGCGTGCCTTACGTAATTGTTACAAATTCCAAATTCTTTACAGATTGCTGTAATTGTTTTAATAACTGTCCAAATTTATTATAAGTATCCATATAACCTTTATTAGTATATTGATAGTTATTGTTTCGGGAAGCAAATTATGTTCCTTCGTAGTTTGGTCTTGATCAGTAAAAGTATGGGTAATGTCTGCTTTCCGTATTGGTAATTAAGATTCCCAATAAATGATTATTTCAATCCCCTAGTAGTTGTGCCAATCCGGGTTATCCTAGTATTGGCATCTGAATATCAGTTTCAGCTACTCAAAACTCAACATAATGTAACTCATTATGATCGACTAATGGTAAATATCCCTTTTATATTAAGGATATATCCATGCTTTTCATGTTATCTGTCAGATTCGAACCAGATATTTGTGCACAACTAATCACATTGGTACAAGCTCCTGTAACCAAAATTAGGTTAAGTTCTTTTCCATCTAATATAACTGGCATAACTAAAACAGGATTTTTCTGTATTAATTCGGAATCTTGAATCGAATATATCTAGAAGCCGTCAATTCCTAGACCCACATTAACAGAATTGTGCGGTATTTCTTCTACTATTCGTATCGTATTTTAAGAGGTAGGATTAGTTAGTATTCAGCTGTTGGCGTTTTTTCTGTTCGTACTTATTCTGAAAGTGGTTATTTTTCTTACAAAAATTACAGTTTCCCATACGCCGGGCACCGATTTCGAGGGTGATTGCTCCCACAAAAGCAGCAGTCTACTGTAGCAGCAGCGCTGTATATTAGGTAATCTACTGTCGCTGATGTTTAAAGAGATCTACCTCCAGAAGTAATTCTTTGTTCTACTTTGTTTATTGTAGAAGGTTGTCCAGAACTGAAACCAGCAAGCAACTTACCGTCTTTGGTCATAGTTTTATGTTGTATGGTTATGTCGATCGCTTTTTCTAAAGTAAAATCATCTACAGTCAACAACCTTTTCCTCAAGTTATTATCAGATACGCCAAACACTAATTGGCCCATAATAGATTCCTGCATAAAAGTACCAAACTTGCACTTATTCACTTGATTTTTGTAAGTCTGCAACATAGTTCTTCATAGGTTGACCGGGATGTTGATACAGGCGATGGATTGTATTCGTTTTATGAGCAAAAAATTGGATTAATATCCTGAATATCGGCATAAGCTAAACTTAAAATTGATTTTGGTGCTATCTCTTGGCTCTAGGTTTTGCTATCTATTAAAGTCAGTAAAGAAGCTTTTTTGGTTCACGTAAATCATCCATTAATCATAAAATGTAAATTAAATCGCTCTAAACACTGTTCAATCTTTTCTTTATTATGAAACATCAAGTTATTAGAAGACATTTCGGTAATTTCAAATCCCATCAATTGTCGTCAAACTATTTATTATTAGTATTTTAATTTACTGGAATTAAGGTATTCGCATCGTGTGTTCAACAGACTAGATACCTTATACTTAGAAAGCACAGATCGAAATTTGATTATCGCTAATGTAGGTTTGTTCCTACAGAACTCAATTTTGAATATATCATTATAATGGTTCAGTAACTTAATACCAAGCATAAGGATAGACTGAAAATAGCAGGATAATCATATTTATTGATATTCTTGCCCAACCATAGCTTCTCGACAAGATGGAGTAAGTAATAACACTAGTTAACAAGGTTTTTGTAACATGAGAGAAAACACCTGATCTTAAAGGAACTTTTTGCGCTGAATTCGAATATGCATTCAGTTTTTCTCCATCACGTACAGTTTTCCCGCGACTGAGGAATTTTGGGGAAATCCCCTAAAAAATTTCCCTTTTTCACATATTTTATACCCCTAAGCTCTTGTCCCCTTACGTATAGTAATACAGAAATTATACCAAAGTAAACCTTGATTGATACTTAATAAACCCTCCAAGTTTCATAACAATCGCATTATTCTTTCTAGAGAAATAAATATATTTGTATGTATACTGTGTGTACCGTTTATTGCACCACATAATATTGCTTTCAGAACTCTTGATACAATCATCCAACTTCTTTCAGTTTTCTTAATTAAATCGTTATCAAATATTCCTATCAAATGTAATAGAGTGCAAGAGAAAGAAAGAATGAAATACAGACTCATTGTTTTGTTGACAACAATGAACAAATACAGTCTCAATTTTCCCCTCTCCTTTGCCTCCGCCCCTTTCTTTCTTGTGTTCCTGACACATGGTGAGGAAGTTTTGTACATTTCTATATTGAAGTATGGTTTATTCACTTTCTGTCTTAGCTGCCAGAAGTGATTTCGTATTTAATCTTAACGGCATTATACCCAGACAAGACCAGAAGTGTAGTTTGCGATCAGAACAATGGCAACAAGAGGACGCGTTCATGTTTTAAGTCACCAAATAGTTTTTGTTGTGTGTGTAGCCAGTTTGTAGTTAAGAGAGTGTAGATCCATTACGCCATCGGTGAAACTAGCATATAATAAACATTTCGGATGTCGTGTGGGAGATCAAAACAAAACTTGGGCACCCCACATCATTTGTGTGTCGTGCTACGTCACTTTACTTGAATGGGCCAAAGGAAAACGGAGATCCATGAAAATTGCTGTACCAATGGTGTGGAGAGAACCCACCAACCATGTGCATGATGTTATTTTTGTCTCACAGTAGTTAAGGGACATTCTAAAAGACACAAATGCAGAATAAGTTACCCCAGCGTTAAATCCGCAATTAGATCTGTTCCGCACTGGGATGAGCTTCCATTTCCCGAGCCACCTACCAACTGGGAAGAGATATGCCCAGAAGAGTCTGATGATGAACCATCGAGATCAACATCTACATCCACGGATCAAACGTTCACTTTGACAGCAAGGTAAACAGTGCCTAGCTAGCTGCCTGGACAGCATTTAAGTGTGTTGTGCGCAACGTTTTGGGCAATAACAAAGCGGAGAATTACAGTAAATCGCACAGGGCATGCTACAGAAATACAAAGAGTTGGGTTGTAGGATGTCTTTAAAAATCCAGTTTTTACACTCCCACCTTAGCTTTTTCCTGCTAACCTAGGTGATGTCAGCGACGAACAGGGAGAAAGATTCCACCAAGACATAATGGCAATGGAGAAAAGATACCAGGGACGATGGGATCTTTCAATGATGGAGGATTATTGTTATGGTCTTGTTAGAGAATGCAACACTTCTTACAAAAGAAGGAAGTAGTGTATATTTTTGTAACTCAATGGAAGTTTCATACATTCTGGTAGTTTTAATGGCTTATTCATGACATTTTGTATATTTGCATTATTGTTTATTGTAAATTGTCATACATGTAAATTGTATTGTATTCTATTTTATGTCTTTGTTTGTGGTAATACAGCAAATAGGTTTTTTTTTTCAAATTCAAGAGATCTGAAAGCAATGTTATGTTATATAAACAGTACACACAGTATACATACAAATATATTTATTTCTCTAGAAAGAATAATGCGATTGTTATGAAACTTGGAGGGTTTATTATGTATCAATCAAGGTTTACTTTGGTATAATTTCTGTGTTATTATACGTAAGGGAACAAGAGCTAGGGGTATAAAATATGTGAAAAAGGGAATTTTTTAGGGAATTTCCTCAAAATCCCTCTGTCGCGGGAAAACTTTACGTGACGGAGAAAAACTGAATGCATATTCGAATTCAGCGCAAAAAGTTCCTTTAAGATCAGGTGTTTTCTGTCATGTCACAAAAAAAAAAGTTTAAATTTGTTGACTAGTGTAATTATAATACTTCATTAACCAAGACACACACGTTTCCATGCATCGATCAATCCAAAGGTTCAATATACAACAACACTAATATTTACAAGTAATTGGCATATTCAGTCATTTTTTATTTACCTGACAGCATCGCTTGTTTAATAGAAAAGTATTTAACTATTCCAATTATCATGGAACTAATTAGCAATCAGAAATCTATAATATGCGAAACTTCCAAACCAAAACGTAGAATTTCCGAAAAATCTAGAATAAAATGTACATTCAATTGTTCCTTAGGTTATATCGTATGCTTAGCCTCAATTGGTTCCTCTTAACGAATCATGTATAGTTCGTTTCTTCATCTATCACTTGTGTGTTTTGAATACTAAAGAAGTAGAAGAATTACTAATATGTGTAAACGCATTTAAACCTAAGCCTAATTTGAATGTGAAGTTATTGTCGTAATACGGGTTAACACTAAAGGTTACTTAATTAGTACAGTTGACTCCCGATTTACCGGGGTAATAGAGGGGAAGATTTCCACGATTAACATAAAATCACGGTAAATCCAAAGGCAGGGGGAAAAAACGAGAAACATATATAACCACTAAATAATGAATAGAAAAATGCTACATGGCAATTTACCTTACTGTATTTTCAGGAACTGTGTTTTAATAAAGTTTCAAATGAACTGTATCAACAAACAAAAAAAACCTGAAAAGTCGTTATCAACTCGAATCTCATTGTCAAATTCCATGTCTGCTCTCTCTCGCTCTCTCTTTTTCTAGCGTGCCTGCTGATGATTCTTGCGATAGATATATACCTTTTCATTTTTGGTGAGCACACCGGTTAAACCGTTCCCGGTAAATCGGGAGTCGACTGTATTACTTCCTTCTGTCACTTTGCTACAACTATATTACACATCTAGTATGGGTCAGCCCAGCATGATTCGACCCTGGTTTGATTTATTCACGTTCACACAAGACCTGGCACGACGAATAATTTCAATATTTTATCGCTAGAGGGCTAGCTATATACATCTTTTAATCTAATCAAGCTTGCATCTCAATTTTCTGCTTGAAAGCATACTGCGGAAGTGTTCTGACTACAACAACCGTCCGGGAATTTGATTTATTATTCTACAATTACGGTCTGATTTCATAATAGTTTGTCTGGTAGAAAATATGAATCCATGTTATCTAAACCAGTGAACTCTCGATTTCGAGGTTAATAAAGGTGGTAATATGCATGAAAAATCGAAAAATACAAATTTGACAAATTTATTGGCACCACTCAGTACAGGGCAAAGCAGTCCACACCCTCGATAAATACTGTGTAATATATATGTGTTTTCGAGACGAGTTTTAAAGGAGCGTAGGACTGACCACCCCACCTCACTTCTTACCGTAGGTCAAGAAAATATGAAGCGCTACCAACACATTCCTCATGCGCCGTTCAGAGCGAGTGCATCTCGCACAGGGGAGAGCATTACCCTTTGTCTGTAAATTATAATAAGAATTTGTTTATGTGTAAATTTTATTTCTTGGAAGTAATTCATGTACTACGGCTCGGTTCACTACTAGTTTCCTTAAAGTACTGATACTTCTGTTGTAAGTAATTGTGCATAATTTATAGTGATCCATGTAAATGCATATTACCGTTATAAAAAGTTTATGATTCACCGGAATTTTTCACAGAAACATAAAATATTATTCTCAATCTTAGTTATTCTAATACAATGTAAATATGTAATATTGCTAGGTTCCTGCTTGCCAGAAATATTTTGTAAAAAAATTCATAATATATAACTTACATAACTTCTTAATTACATGAACAGAAATTAATACAGATTTTTCTTACATCCCCCTTGACAATATCCGTTTCCTCCAAACGTAATATTCTGGGGAAAAACCTGCCCCGAACCAACTCCTAAATACGTCACTAGCCATCTTGGTATATTGCAATTGCAAACAACTATTTATTTTCTATCTACGATCTTCGAATAAGACGCAGATTATCTCAGAAAATTTCATTGTCACATTATCACTTTTCTTCGAGCCATATTTTATCAATTTCAAATATTTCGATTAAAAATTTCCACGCAAGAAGTGTTCACCCACTCACAACTGACACACTGAATTGGACAATGAATGTGTGCAGCATAAATCGCAAGAACCTAAAAATTCTTTCATAGATTTCCTATCTCGTGTGGGAATCAGAAATTAAGGATACTTAAAATATTCTCATGTACTTACTCTGCAAAGAAATCGATGTTTATGAATCGTGCATATTATGAAGAGAAACTCAACAACAATATGAGTTAAAAGTATTTGGCTAACTGTGTTTCTTTTAAAGTCCTTTGCATTGTTTGTATATCGATTTAATGTAGCAAAGAACTGCGAGCTTGCTTCTTGTTTTAAACGTATAACTCGCTTTGTTTCGCTGGGGGCGCTGAGCCCCGGAACCCCGTGGGGGCCTCTTTATCGTAACCAGAGTATCTCGGGAATGCACACCCATGGCGCCGATCTGGCTTTTCTTGATTAGACTGCGCCCCCACAGGGTAGGTTTATCCTCATTTATTGTAACCTACTCGTGATGGTACATCTTCATACCAAATTTAATTTCTCTAGCTTCAGTTGTTCCAAAAATGGGTTTTTAGGCAGCCATTTTGAATTAAAGATGACGACTTTTTTCATGTTTTCTTATATTGTCGTGGCCTACTCGTGCTGGTACACCATCATAGCAAATTTCGTTTGTCTGGCTCGAAAGGTATGGAAAATGGGTTTTGGGGCGCCCATTTTGTATCCAAGATGGTGATTTTTTAAAAAAATGTTGTAATATTTTCTTAAACTACTCGTGACAATACACTTTTATGCCAAATTTCATATCTCTAGCTCAAACGTTGTGAAAAATGAATTTTTAGTCAGGCATTTTGGATCCAAGATGGCGTCTTTGGATACATTTTCTAATATGTTCGTAGCCTACTAGCGATGATGCTATGGATTTTGTACTACAATATGTTTGGCGGCCATTTTGGATTCCAGATGGCGTCTTTGAAGACATTCTTAATATTTTCGTAACCTACTAGTGATTTTGTACGTCATACCAAATTTCGCTTCTATAGCTCCAGCCGATTAGGCTGTGTATTCAATACAACAATGGGTTTTGCGGATATTTTGAATGCAAGATGGCGACTTCTTCAAAATGTTGGAATTTTTCCTTTACCTGCTTTAGGTCATACATCTTCATACCAAATTTGTTGTTTCTAGTTCCAGTAGTTTGGCCTGGGAAATATGATCAGTGTCAGTGAGCGACCATGGGACTATATATTATGTGGATTCGCTTTGCTTCGATGGGGGCGCTGCCCCCAGACCCTCGTGAGAGCTGGACCCCAACTTGTGTTTTTGGGGGATTGCGGCCCCTTTATCGTAGCTACTCTCTCTGGGCACCTTGCCCTCATGGTGCTAATCTGCGCCCAACAACCTGGAAGGAAGGCTTTGCCCCATTTATTCTAACCTACCCGTGATGGTACGCCTTCATACTGAATTTCGTTTCTCTAGCGTCAGTGGCTTAAAAAATGGGTTATGGGGTCGTCATTTTAGACTAAAAATGGAGACTTTTTAACATTTTCTTATATTGTCGTGACCTACTCCCGATGGTACACCTTCATACCAAATTTCATTTCTCTAGCTCGGACGATATGAAAAATGACTTTTAGGCGGCCATTTTGAATCAAAGATGGCTACTTTTTCAACATTTTGTATTTTTCTCTTAACCTACTCTTGATGATACACCTTTATGCCAAATTTCGTATCTCTAGATGAAATGGTGTGGAAAATGTTTTTGGGCCCGTCAATTTGGATGGATACATTTTGTAATAACTTTTAACACTCTAGTGATGATGTACTATATTTCAAGAAAGTAAATCCCATGCAGTGGTGAGAATATTGGAAACTAATCTCCGTATGAAAAATTAAGCTCCTGTGAAACATATCGCATGTTTAGTGCTTAATTTTCAAGTCATTGTGGCAGCAATGAAGAGGAGATATATTGCAAAAGAATTCTCATACGATACAGACGTTTGAATGTGTGATAATAGGCCGGGCAAAATAGAAAATCAAAAAAGAGAATAGATAAGAAAAGGAACAGTACGAACGTGTGGGTGTAAGCAAGTAATACTAGATATATTTGAAAAGTAGATTAAAAAAGCAATGACTCTATAGTGTAGTGGTCTAATTGCTGGAGGTCGCGGGCTTTCCGGGCTGAAGCTCGCGGGATCGAAATCGCTTGTCTCCTTGATCTCTTTTTCCAAACTGTATATTATTGAAAACTTTCAATAAATTCGTGTAGATGAAGATGCGCCAGCTGTCACTTGAACTGAAAGGGACCATGGGTAATCGAGTTACGACAGCTTGTATACGTCATGGTCGAGTGAGTCTCACTGTCAGACATACTCTCCCTAAGCTGTTATCAGCAAGCTCACCGGTTGAACCTTGTAAAATGCCTGCCAGGCTACTTTCCTGTCAAGATCATAGATGAACTATAATGGCTACGAAGCGTTAATCTCGTTTAGACTTCCTTTACAATCCGAAAATTACGCTAATATATAAACGTCATTAATTTTGCAAAAAATAAGGAGATACTTTAAATTTTAAACAAGCATCTTTGGCAGCTATACGACCCACTAGTCCATTACTGCAAAATTTACAAATCGGACTTTTTGTATTATTTCAGTGCAATGCTATTATGTTCCGACAAAATACTTCATCTATGAAATATAATTTACCGTTGTAATTATCATACTTTAGTAACAAATAAATAATTAAAACTGTTTCTAAGTCGTTAAAAACAGATACATCAAATTATTTTAGAAAAAACGTTTACTTCTTTTCAAAACACCAAATAAGACTTTAAAAAGAGTATCAAATAATACATTTTTTAAAAAGAAAACTATGAAATAATTGTTAACGTTATTTTCAAAATTAATTGTTAACGTTATTTTCAAAATTATTTCAACACAATCACCTTTTTCTGCATTAAAATTGCTTATTAAAATATGTTGTTAAGTGGTGAATTTCAGGTGATCTTCAAATTATTTTTAAAACATAGAACACATTGTAAAAGGTATTTTCTTTGAAAGATAGTATTAAGATCTTATTTAAAAATGATTTTCTGTAATTTGGAAATTGTTTTCGCGTTCTATTTGCTACTTGTGCAGTTTAGCCATAACGTTAATACAAATGTAGCAATATTTCGAACTTCAAGAGAGATTTCCTGTTAAATAAAGAGCTTTTCGGCCCACATGTGCTAAGTTTCTTAGCAGTACGGTACTCGAATCTGATTTTCCTACTTCTGGGCAGCGTGCGAACTAGCAGAGGGATCCCCGGGATCCCCCCCCCCCCCCGGCAAAAAGGATTCCTACCTTGACAAATTATTTTTCGTCCCTGCCAGGGATAAATTTCTTGTCCCCAAAAGAAGTTTCGATCAAGATTAGATAGAAAATCGGAACATTTTTATTTGGCAGAAGTTTAAACTATTTTCATAGAAGTGACAAGGGTAATATGAACTTCCACTAGCAGCTAAGAAGCCATTTGTTTTGTGATGTTTTTGAAGTAGCTTCATGTGAATGATTTAGTATGATTGGTTTGATTTAGAAACCCCCACTTGGAAAATGGGACTGCATATCTTCCCTTCTCTCCTCTCTATCTCTCTGTATATATATATATTCTGTTGAAATCCGTGCTTATGTTTTATTCCCCTGACTAAAAACTTTAGTTCGCATACTGCTTCTGGGTGAGACCCGGTTCCTATGAAAGGACTTCAAAAGTCGTGTGCAACGTGTAAATTTTAGATGATGATATGATGGCTTCTAGTTTCTCCACGAGTGAGGAAAAAAGTCTGAAACCTCTGAGAAAGATATCTCCGAAACGCCTTGTTCTGCAATTACTCTTCTTGGCGCAGAGTATTAAGGGAACAGCGCTCGCTTATCATGCCAAAGGTTCGCGATTCGGTTCCTTGTGGTCTTCCTTTTTCCTTTTCCTCAAGTAAATGTTGTGTTACAGTATGCTTTATGCCACTACTGTGTAGGTTTTTGCTCTTTAATTCGTATTCTTCATTTTTGCTTCATTTATTTAAATTAAGTGCATTGCACTTCATAAATAATAATAAGTATTATTATTATTATCTCCGTAAATGTTATGCAACTGTTTATTTATTCCTTTTTTCATACTGTTTGTTTTTATGTAAAGATACAACACAAAATCTGCTAAACATATACATTAGCTTATTTTTTAAATAAATGAAGCAAAAAAGAAGAATATGAAGGAGAAAACAAAAAGCTACATAACACTAACATTCATTTACATGTAGAAAGCATACAGTAAAACATAGAATTTACACATTACTAGAGAAAAAGTAAAAAGAAGATATTGACTTGAGTAAGTCTCGAACCACGTACCCTTCGCGCTGCAAGCGAACGCTTTTCCTTTTCTCTACGATTCCAGTACTCAATGAATCACCGTAAACTCTGATTCCATCGTGAAGCTAAGAAATTTCTATCCAAAAATGCAAGATGGAGCCAGATCAAAACTTCAATTTGCAAGTACCTTATTGAAGTGAAATTTCATATCTGGGAATTCCAAAATATGTTAGAATCGTTTCGGAAGTTGAAATGATTGAATTACGAAGATCAATATTTTGCGTTCAATTACATTATAAACGGTGTGGCCAGTGTTTCTTTCAGAAGATTTTGCTCAGGGAAGGGGGATAAACCACGTTTTACAAAAATTATAAAT
>JAGDQP010011908.1:0-28107 GCA_022664845.1 Lepisma saccharinum
CTTATGCATCCACCCTATAGTCCGGACCTGGCACCAGGTGATTACCATCTGTTCCTGTCCATGGCGAACACGTTTGCTGGTGCAAAATTCGCGTCAAGAGAGGCTTGTGAACATCGACTGTCTCAATTTTTTGCCAATAGGGACAAGGGCTTCTATGAGAGAGGCATCATGATATTACCTTCCAAATGGCAACACGTTATCGAACAAAACGGCGCATATGTGACCTAAATCGGATCATTCTATGTTAAGTCAAGCCTTCAATGTCATGCAAAAATAATGGATTACTTTTTACTACACCAGATATATAACAAATTTTGGACTTTTGTTCCAAAATTTGAATGGTTCCATAGTATAAAATACAATCGACTCAGGAGGGTCGATTTCATGACTTCCGCTGAATATTGAGGACAGCAACAACTTAATTAATCGACTCAGGAGGGTCGAATTCCACCAGCAAATCCCAGCGGGTCGATTTTATTCCAGAATTTGACTCCTGATCCAACTGAAACTCGGTGCATGCCGCCTAGCATGAATTTTGAATTTTTATTTAAGACCTTTAAGCAACTTTTGGCTCAAGTCGTATGGATTACGAGTGATTTGGTGGAATTAAAAACTGTCCACCACAAGGCATGAGCTGGGATCGAACCAACGACCCCAAACACCAGAGGTAATCGCCCTGACCCATCGGGGCCCCGCATACCGCCTCACTTCGACCACTTGTAATACCTGACAACAAATGATTAGCTTTTCTTGAAATTTACTGTTGTAAAGTATGAATAAAAACAGCTCATTTTATATGTTGCATTCGCCTTGCTCTTTTCGTGGCTAGTTTAGCAATTTCGCTTCATTTTACTATGGTGAATCAAAGAAACCTAACAGCTAATATGAAAGAATACAAAGTAATTTTCTAGTTATTTTTTTAAGCAGTTTGAAATTACAAGTTTCAATAATCAGCTGTGACCTGTTCTATAAAAAAAATTACTCCAGAGGTCACTTGCGTTTGTCTTGGTTCTGATTGGTCTGCCGTAAACCACTGTTATTTCTGAACTAGATGAAAACTGCTTAAATTGCGTTTAGTTCCGTTGCATTATTCTTTCCACTACGCCTTGTGCTTATTTATTATGTATTGTATGGGAATATACAATTATTTACAAGTATATGCTTTGATATGAAGTCAAAAGTTGCTCAGGACATCACAGATGATTTTAAAGGGAGGCACGGAGTCAAAGTTTGAGAAATAGTTAACAGCCTTGTTTCTAGACATTTTGCTGAATGAACTGGAAACCCCTTTAAATGTTAGATATTTGCAAGGACAAAAGAAAAACGCTGCTGCCCAGAAAATTGTAATCTACCACACATCAAAAGAGTCAATTAATGACCTGCATTGTACTTTATTGCCAGATACAATTTGTGAAACATTACACCCATCTCTCATATTGAAGTAAAATACCTGATTTACTACATGGAATGAACGCTGAAATACCGATAAGTTGTACAAAAAAAAAAAAAAAAAAAACTAACAAAAATTCGTTTCTTTTTCGCACAGAATAAATACATTGAAAATATACAAAAATATACATTAAATACATCAGGGATTATACATATATGTACAAATGCATCGAGTGATATGATTAAATATAAAATGATGCAATGCCATACATATGTGCAGATACTGTAGACCTATCAACAATACATTAAAATGACCGAAATGTTGCCACTGGCTTATGTCTAAACAAATAACTAAATGAATTTTGATTATTTAAGTGGAATAGTTATGGCATTAATACTAATACACGATTAAAAAACAAATGCTACATATTCAATTGATTGCGTTTCCCCCTCTCAAATCTCTCACAGTTTGTTCATAATCCAGTACGATTTCATAAATAAATAATGTAAATTACGAAATTATATCTGGAATCGCATCAAAAGGTTTCACTTAGAAATGCATGAAACATACAGCGTCGTTTCTTTGCATTTCTATTTAGTGCCTGTAAAATACAACGAAGGCAAAAAAGAACTAATCCTGGTATTTAAGTCTTTAATGACTATGCCCGGATACTAATAAAGTCGATGTTCTACGTCTTTAATCTAAAAAGACAATTCTGGGGCAATTAATTATTCCACTATTTGTATCATATTCCCTTTTCACTGCTTTATTTCAACGGTTTTCCATCTTGTCACAATAGTTCCGAAGCGATTTTTTTTTTTTTTTTTTTTTTTCGTTAGTGCCACCCGAAACAGATGGAATATTTCATGTTCTCCATCATTACATTGAAATACATATTAGCTCTATAGCTCTGAACAAATATTGCTTTAACTAAACATACATGGAAGGCCCTGCTCCTTACTGCTTTCTGTGAGGACAATCAAAAAGCTAGAATTGTAATGTTATTAATAGGACAATTATGTGCTTTACTTCTATCTATTATATCATAATAAAATTAGTTTGGTCCAATATTTTTACGACCTTCAAGCGTTTAAAAATGTATATTTCTTCAACAAGAACTACAAATATTATTGGACTTAACAAATATATCTAATGTTTCATGTAATATATATTTATATACTTTATAATTGACTTTCTCCTGTATGATCAGTCAGCAACTATTATAACTATCTGCTAGAAAAAAGGAACCCACCTATGAGCCAAAGGTACGAGATCACATCAGGATTAGCAATGAGTAATCGATATATCGATAGTAGCTCATTAGCCTTGCATAATTGAGTAATAGATAATGTTTTATTTTTCCTTGCTGCCAAACAAACTGGTAATAAATTATAAATGAAAGCATTTTAATGTAGATTCACACTTCTACTGAACACTTGAAATAACTTCATGAATAGAGCAATAATGAATCGACATCTTGCAGCAATCTTACTATTACATAAAATATTTTACAATGGTTCATATTCAGGTTGTGCTAACAAACAATTTTCTACAAAGCACGATTAGTATATAACGCGGACATACGTTTCCTAAATTAAGTCTTGGATTTAGCTTTTTCACGATCGCAGTTCACATTATTATATTCAATAGCCTTGTGTTATATTTAACAAACATGTAGAAGTTCAATGTAAATACTTGTGCTGAAATGAGATAGAAAATTTAATAAAAATATTGCATCATCAGTACTTCAAATCTTCCCACATGATTTGCTATAGCATGTCTGTTTTCTTAAGAAAATCCATAATATAATTGTCATGTGAATTTAAGCCCTTCCTTTAGGCATTTAGTCATTCATTAATTATATTCTGTTTCCATGAAATGTTACCTGACCTTCTTCCTGTCTCTTTAGTCCAACAAATAATAATAAAAAACATCATTTATTATTATTATTATTGTGCTATCAATATTGTATTAATATTTCTCAATAACGAAAGCTATATTTTTCTTGTAGCTTTTGCCTATAGGTAGGTTAGGATAATTGATCTTCATGTTCAGTCCTTTTCAAATACGTTTTCATTTCCTGGCAGATATCTTTAAGCATTTGTTGTAATATTGCCTGCACAATTAGACAATACTCGTGGTGTATTAAAATACGTACAGAATTCGAATATTATTATTGCTATACAGTTCGGTTCAAAACTCGATTCAATTGATTTATTACATCATTACCTTCATGACCGTTTAAAACTGGCAGATTCAGTAAACGCATAAATAAGAGTACCTGAAAAAAGAAAGCAAAAAACAGGAAATAATTTGATCCTCTTTCTCTTCCTTTCAAACGCAACTATCAAGTGTATAGAGAAACTTCGAATACACACACATACACATATATAAATATACACATCTAAATCTTTTCCAACCAACCACACGTTTGTCATGATATCTAGAATGCCCAACTACTCTGTTTAAACATACAATATGATATGATACTGATATACATGTACATAGTTGTAACTACACTTAAAACACTTCATAAACCTATACTAAACTATCGTATTACACGTCATGGATCAACATCATTCACGTACGACATGACTGGAAATTTCCAATCTCGCACTAATAATGACAAATCTGAGAAATCACAGCTATATTTTCAGTTCTATTGTCACAAACAAAAATTCTGCTCATGCTATTCTTATAAATCATTGGAAGTTGATTAAATGATAGAAGGCAAAGAATTGTATTGTCTAGAAATAGTCTTGTCGTTACAACCAACAGCCATGTGTTTTACATTCTTTCTATGAGCTTTTTCAAATTTATTTATGTTTGATTCATTCATCTTACAACCGTATACACACCAGTAATTGACTTGTTGAATCTTTATCTGAAACCTACAAGTCCATTTGTACAATCTGTTCCCAACCCCTAAACAAGTATTGTCCCAAACTCTTAACAATAACAAAAGCTATCAGAATATCGATAAAATTGTTTACTCAATAACAGCAATAGACTAGAAATAAATCCTAGAAACCACACATACACATACATGATTCAATACTTAAGACTTCTCAACAGTTATATCAACAAATAACGTTTACCACCTTCAGATACATGTACACAAAGATGTGTACAGTACAAGTAGTATAACAACTTGTACATAAATGCACATGAACACACACCACGGTAGCAGTCTCCTACCACAGAAGTACCCAGTACACTTTAACTAATGATCAAACATTGTACCTAGTAGTAATAACCACCTCATATTATTGTCGCTTTTGGCAGGCGCTACAACAACTGCTACTATAAGAATAGTACAGTTTAACCTCTAACCTCGTTGAATGCCTAATAGAGATTCAGCTACCCCTAGATAATAGACAGTTTGTGCTATTCCAAAAAGTGGCGCTATTACTATCATCCTAGCAGCTGCTCCTTTAAAAAATGCTGTAATTCCCTCGTTCCTGAAAATTTTTCTGTAAACAAGAAGACATATTTTAAAATTCTCTAACAAAAGCATTAAACGGAAATAAACAGTACAAACAAAAATATATACAGATTTGGGGAAATCATGATTTACTTAAGGAAATGACATTACATATATAATTGTTAGTACATTAGAAGCGACAAAGACAAAATTATTCTGACTAAAGATTCATACAGTGCAAAATCAGGCCCAAATAAATCTCCATTTTTCACACAATAATATGTTTTTTGTTCGAACAAAAATTCTTGAAGAATGTGATACACTGAGATCAGAAAGGACGATCATCCATCTGTGAATTGCTATCTTGCTCCCCAAACTGACCAATGACTACTCGAATAATGTTACAAAAAAGCTGAAAACAACCTTATAAGTCGTAAACGTGAGAAGGAAGTGAGACAAAATATTGAACAGAATTAACGTGGACGCTGCGTTACAAGATGCGGGAGATTAGAATCATGGCAGCCATCTTGTAAGCCGCCATCTTCGAATTTGCTCGAGAATTTCTAATAGAAAGTGGGTCATGTGATATATCGTTTTACGCTAGCTTGTTTCAAAAAATCGAAATATGAAGTCGCTTTTTATCGACCTTTATTCATTTAAGAGATAGGGTTCCCTCAATGTTCGGACTTTACGTCCTACAACAAGTGCGTAAAGTGGAATACATTTGAGCGGACACAAAAACCCAGTATTTTTCTCAAATCCTTGTGGACCCTGCGAAGCATATTGGGTTCAAAAACGGCACAGATATGCTTCAATCCGCTGCTGGAGATTGTGTAGCTCGATGATTTTTTCACGATGGTGTAGGTCGTTGATTTTTTACATCTTGCTGATGAGTCCAATATTTGATATTAGAAGGCGCGAAATTCGGTGAACGAAAGAGGTATTTGATAAAAACTGTGTTTGTTTTGAAAGTGATTGTGTGGGTCGTCTATGAAATGATTAAAACAATAATCATATTTTCCTACCAAATAGGTGTGATGGATAGCACACTAACATTTTCTGACGACTTGGGCCTCAGATGCCTCAAGGCCTTAAAATAAACTTCAAATTCAAACTAACATTTTCTGATTGTGTAGGTCATTGATTTTTTACACGATACACCATGTCTTTCAATTGACCCAGAGATGGAAATCAACGAGACTCAGTTGGTAGAGCGTTAACTTCGCAATTGAAAGGATTCGGTTTTGATTCTCAGTGTCAGCCATCCTAACAGACATTTTCCCTGTTTCCCTCGATCACGCCAGGCACATGCTGTTATGGTACCTTGAATAAGGCCAGGTTAAATTTATTTCCCTACCCTGTCTCCTCTATCCCGGCCTGTGACATAGATGCTTGTCATGATAGTCAAAAATGGAAATTACGGCGCATCAGATAGCCTGAACGAGGAATATCTCAATGGATCCATCATTTTTTAAGGTATCGAGGCGAAAGAAACACTGCATACTGAGTTCTGATGGAATTTTTTCTGCTTTTCCCAGCAAGATGGCGTACATTCCACTACGCTGATGAGGTGCAAGAGTAGATTGAGATACAATCCCGGGATGTTGGAGCAGTCAGCACAGTCCCGCCAAGTGCCGCACTCCTATACTTGATTTCACGCTAGAAATATCAACGAGCTACACAATCTCTAGAAACGGATTCAAGTATACCTGCGCCGCTGTTGAATCCAATATTCTTCGCAGGGTCCACAAGGATTTGAGAAAGGTTTGTGTGTCCGCCCAAGTGTATATTACTTTACGCACATGTAGGACGCAAAATTAAAAATTTGAGGGGTCCTATTTCCTAAAGGAATAACAGTAGATACAAAAGACTTTCGATTTCCTGAAACAAGCTAGCTAAAACAATATGTCATATGACCCACTTTCCATTAGAAATTCTCGAGCAAATTCCAAGATGGCTGCCATGATTCTCATCTCGTAACGCAGCATCCATGTTAATACTATTCAATATTTTGTCTCACGCGTTTACGACTTACAAGGTTGTTTCCAGTTTTTTTGTACTATACAGTATTCGAGTAGTCATTGGTCAGTTTGGGGAGCAAGATAGCAATTCACAGATGAAAGATTGAGCTTTCTGATCTCAGCGTTTCATATTCTTCAGGAAAAACATTTTTACACCATAATTTTTGTTCGAGCAAAAAAACACTTCCTTGTCAGTATAGCTTCTCAGGACCGTTCCAAATTGAATTCATTTATGGTCTTTAGGCATCTCAGGCCAGGATAGGATGGGGGAGAAGAGGTTGGAAGGTAGTCAACCAGGGTCTGGTTTGTAGGTACCATACCAGGATTTGCCTAGTATGTATAGGGAAAAACCTCTATCAGGATGGGCGGCTGCTGGGTCCGTTCCCAGGACCTTCCCATTGCTAAGCCAGCGCTTTACTAACTGAGCTATGGCCGCTCGATTGGGGCCCGTTTCGAAGTCTGCGACCGTAAACACTAGCACAGGGAGGGAGTACATATATAAATTTGGGTTCATGAATGCAGAACCTTTTACAACAAAATCAACAGCACCTAATTTTCTCAATATATGCAGGACTTATTGGAATTCAGCACCTAATCTTTGTCAAGATTTCTGCACTATGTACTCCTGTCTCATGTTCCGCTAAGTATGAAAACACGCAGAGTTTGTTTTAAAGTGTTAGAAATTTCCATAATAGAGCGCTTCCATAAAAAAAAGCAAAAATAGTCTTAGAAAACAGACCAAAAGCTTTTCTTTTGGGGAAATCGGCTCTCAAGTTCGAAATATTGCTAAATTACCGTTATTATAATAGGAAAAATATGCTAAAATTAATACGATACTTACATACAGTGGGTGTAGTCCCCAAATTTTGTCGTTCGAAATGGTGCAGTTTCAACCTGTACGTGGTTGAAAAAATTTAAATAACTGCATTTTCTTATTAGTATCCTCCGTATATATTCGAATCAATTTCATAATTTTAGTCCTCCGAGGGCAAGAAAATGCAATTATTTAAACTGAGTTAATTATAACGACGGAATCTATTTTGTATATATATTTTTTTTATTATAATCGTATTGCTCTAAAATCACAGAGTCCCGAAAGATTGAGTTATAAATTAAAAATGTCCCTTGTTTGTGCAAAATTAATTAAGTATAATGTTCTATTGTAAATGAAGAATCTAGAAGAGATTAGAGCTTTTTAGGTATTTTAGCTTCCTCATAATCTTACAAAAAAAATCAATTTTCTTGAAAATGAACCCTATCTCAACCCGTTTACTTAAACGCTTTTATTCACTTTGACGTGAGCTTTCGAACCTGACGTTTGTAATCCTTTTTAACAACACCCTGAATAAGCAATAATATGAACCAAATTTGAACTTCACACATCGAGTGCTTCTTAAATTGAATAGATCTGTTTAAAAGTTTGTCATTACTTGTCAACTCGGCCCTCTGTGACGCAAAAAGTTAGTTTCTCTTGTACTCAGAAAGAAGGCAGTGTAACACTACGGAGCAGGCCAAGACACTACTAGTCGTTAAACCGACGCTGCCACCCAGAAGAGATAAAAATACGCCAGTCAGAAGGCAAAATCATGCTACTTACGAGGGAATTTCTGCTAGAATTAGGATTTTAGTTTCCAACTAGGACATCCCCTTATTTTAATAACTTAAATTTTCTGCCTTTTTAAGATTTTAAGGACCAATGGGATATGATTAAGTGTTTTTTTTTAATCTTCCTCAGAGTCACCTAGCGTTAGTTTTGAGAATTCGCCGAACAGTTTGTAACGAACAGATAAAACTATTTTCTTTAGTTAAAAATTGTGTAACTTATTTAACTGTTTAAAAGCTATAAAATAATAATAAAAGATTATAATCATGGTATGAACGGCAATATAGTATAGACCTGAGTTAAATAGAGTAATACGTAATTAATAGTTTCATATTTTATAAATAGTACTTATACATGTTATTGACGTCCTCCTCGCAATTTACAGTTTATGCTCATAGTTTTTAATAATTTCGTGGTTTATAATCATGTCTATCTGTGGTATTTAAACATTTTTTTTTCTCTCATAATTGTACAAGGGCACAATCCACGTAAGCTTCTCCAATGAAAGATGTTCACTGTTAAAGTCATAGATACCACTTGAATTTGCTTTCTCGCTGAGACATGCTCACCACGATGAGCTGGAAAAAATGCTCATCACGGCAAGCATTCCAACAGTACCCAATATTATGATACAATTTTTAAAAAATATTTTGAGAAACTGTGAATCCCTTCAGTGATAGTATCACAAGTTTTCAACTCCTGTAGTCGCTTTTAACTTACTTAATGCATTTTATAAAATAATACCAAACAATCTATTTTACATGAATCGATTTTAGCACGCAGAACTACGCTGGCACAATCTGCCTTCTACTGTTGCATTCAGTATAAATTCATTTTATTTTATACAATAATCACAGGTTTAAAATATGAAGTATTAATTTCAAGCGCGTATTTTAATTAATGGGCTAAATATTTACAAATACTCACACAAATGCATCTGGAATGCCTGAATAAGTGATCTCTCCTTCAGCCTTTTTAAGCACCTGCAACCGAGTTTTCACAACATCAAAGGGATTAACAGCAAATGCTGCAAAAGAACCCGCTCCACAACCACCAAGAAATGAACACCAGAAAACAGCTTCTCCTGCAATCAACAGATTCAGAAACATTACAAAAACAATATTAATATTGTTTTAGAACACTCGTATTTGCATGAGCAAAATAGAATTTAAAAGCAGCAAGAGATACTTAAAAAGTAATTAACGCAACCATTTTATACCTTTGCGAGTTCGATTTTTTTTTCTCTTCTTTATTTATTTATGGGTTGTAACGAGGCCCCCGGGATACTCTAACAGGCCTGAATATAAAGCTAAAAACCCTCGCGTGACGTAGGCAAGCTGGGCTTATGGTTGCAGCTTTCACTAAAAGAAGGAAAAGGGTCTGTGACGTCACTTTTTATAGTAGTGTGAGTTCACTGAGAGTTGTGTTCTTAATTTTACATCAGTGAGTCGTAATAGCACAATTGATTCCAAATAGGAGATTTAGATTGTTTCTATAAAATATTTTTTTTCTTAATACGTGGTCAAAATTTGAATCTTAATAGGTGATGTTAATTAGTCCTTTAAAAACTTTCGAGCGTAGCATAGAAGCACTCACTATTGAGGATAAACTAACCAGCATCTGTTATTAGAGCAGTATTCTAAAGACACGTATGATAAAATATGATAAGATAAAATGAGGTTATGAGCGGTAACAGAAAGATACGTATGAGAACTATCAATTGCATAATAAGTGTTTTTAAGAGCAGTTTAATTTATCTTTCCAAAGAGTCTAAGGTATACGACACGTTAGTTTGGGTTTACTTTTTTCTCTCTCTCTCTCAATAATCCAGCAGCATAAGAAATTCCGCTGTCATATCCCTCCCTCATTCTGATCACTTGAGACAATTCCAGGTCACTGAACTTCGAATCTGAAATAACGGAAATCTTGTCAGGTTCTCATATTAAGTTCTTAAGTAAGAAACTTAGCTCGCTCCAAGAACATGAAAAATACGTAAATTTGGTTTTGGACAAAATATAGGAAAACGGTAACTTATAAAGACGGCAGTGTTCAGGACTTACTGACAAAATGAAAGAAGCAACTACAATACAAGTCATCGTTGTCAAATAATAAGGATGTAGTTGCACATTTCCCTTAAAACATTTAATGCTAACATGATTTATGAACAAACAGTAGTTTCAATAGAAACTTTAACTAACTATGTGTTTCACGTCACTGCTTTCATATCTGCCAGTAATAAAGTCAACATAAATATGTATAAAAAACTATGCAACGAGTCATTAAATTTTAGCTTTAAAAAATATGACTTGGATGAAGATATTTTTTTTTTATTTGACACTGTTCACTTGATAAAATCCATACGTAATAATTGGTTAAACAAGAATGATTTAGATCATAGTTCATTATACCTGTTGTGTACTTATGACACTAGTTCAAGTACATAAGTATGACAGTCTTGATAAGGCTTCCACTAGCATTTTTTTCTGGGCGGCTTTTTAATTGCGAAAATGAAGCACATACTACTATATGATCGCGCGCATTCGCAATTTTAAAATCACTGCGATAAAAAACAAAAAGGAACTGAAACATACTCTATTTCAGAGGTGGTGGAATTATCACACATGTGTTTAAACCTCTTCGCGCGCACTAGGAACTAAATAGCTTAAGTATCCTCAGAAAGAAGTAGTTACACACAATTACACAGTAAGAAGTAATTTAACTGTAAGTAGTGTGTTTTGCAACAAAAGTATGTCATTATTCATTGTTTATGTGTTCATACTTGAAGTAACAAAAGACCAGAAAGTAAATAGACAAAATGCACAAAGTGAAAGTGATATCTTGGAATAAGAAATTTATATTTTGTGTTCAAACATAGAGTGCAAAAGCTAACAATTTTAGTGAGTTTTTCTCTCTCGATCTTTTAGTCATCAGTGTGCGTGCGCACTCAGCATCATTAATAAATTAAATTTCTATCCCTCTCTCTGTATCTCTCTCTAAAGAAAAGAACGTAATAAAGTGAAAATAGCACCTACTCTCTTACGGAAACTTCTCTATTCATCTTCTTTAGAGAGGAAAATGACGGGTGCCGTGCCGTTCCAGTTCTACTGTTAATGGCATTGGAAATATCAAGCTCTGAAGTTCATTTTCCCACGCTTTCGACGGCCTATAGCGCCGAAACACCCGCACATTTGTGCACCTTAGATGGTAGGAGTGTTCGGAAGTGCGAAATCAATTCCGACATTTCACCCAGCCTGACCCTTAGATGCTCAAAAGGCCGAAAATAAAATTCAATCTGACATTCCGAAAGTCCGATGTTCCGAAATTCCTACTTTCGGAATTCAAATTCCGGAATCCTAATTTCCATTTCGGAATTCCAAACACTCCTACTTATTTTCTCACTTCTTATTTTCATGTCAGGAATCTCGTCAGGCGTTTTTGTCGCTGTTATTTTGCAACACTCTGACTTGTGTTTGTGTGTGTGTGTGCGTGTGGAGGGGGAGGGGGGGGGGGGGTCGACAGTCCAAAATCAATTCTGGAGTTCAGAACCCTTTGCAATCTGGAATGTGTGATATTTCGGAATTCCGATACGAAATTTGATATTCCTAAGACTCGAACTCTGCACTGAAGATTAATCTATAACATTCACATATCCTTCTGTAGATTTTTCTGATTCTTATTTTGTGTATGTATGTGTCGGGGGAGTGAGGGGGGGGGGGGGGGGGGGGTGTATGAACCCACGTTCAAACTATAAATGATGAGAGTTTTGTTGAGTTTTCAGTTATCAGTAGTACACAAATTAACATTTTCATGCATCCTCTTTCAAAGAAAACTGACGCTAATTGAAGTCTCTCCCAATGCTAAAGTGTTTTAATAAAGCGTTCTAAATTACACTACGCACTTCCAGAGAAGATAATAGGTTGTGTCCTAAAACAAAATAACCTTCCAACTATTTTCCTAATTCTCAGGAGGGGAAAAAAGAAACGACAATATATGCTTGTTTCCTATTGCTTTCTATGGAATCAACGCCTCAGTGATCCCCGCAGTGTGACGTCATTCTCGCTACCTCCAGGCCTGTAGAGTATTCCGGGAGCCTCGGTTGTAAGCAACTTCAGTATAACTAATATTGATCAACCATGATCACAGGGAGTGACCCGTAACCTCATATAACAGACGAACTTCCGGCATTTGTTTGAAACAACAGCAAAACGAATGAGAACGACAAAGCCTATATCTTCTTAACACGGTAACGACAATATTCTGTATAGCAGTTTGCTTTATTTCACGATCCATTCATTCTACAAATAATCTAACTGGCTTAGCCTTTTCTGATGATGATGATTACTGTTCAGCCCGGAGGCAGAATTATGACCTCTGGACAAGGTTACATAGGGACAGTTTCTGCTGATTTAAGAGTAAGCAAATAAATCACTGTAGCTCGTACGTTCTTTGAACAAGTTTATACCGAAACTGGCACCAACCTAGGCATACAAACACCTGATCATAAACCGAGGAGTTGTATGTAATTTCCCCAGCTTGCATCTATCTGAGGTAAGTCAGTCAGGAGATATAGTGGTTTACATTCCTGATCGTGGACCGAAGAGAAAAAAGAAAAGTAGAAGACACGATATCTTTCTAACGAACTCGAATCTATCTCAGATATCCCCATGAAATTCTTTCGGCATGCCGATAGAACAAATCAGTTGCAACAAGTTCACAACAAAAGTACATTAAAAAGTATTCGGGGCAAATAAATTGTACAAAAATATCCATTATAAAACAATAATCAAATAGAGAAAGAAAAGGTCTTTGTTCCCTTTAACTAGAAACACGGCAACTTGCGGTCACACTTTCTCCTTACTTTTTCGTATGAAAATATAATCAACTTCAGGAACTCCAAAAGAGAGCAGTCGATGAAAAGCTCGCTTTGTAATCTGGATTCCCGATTCCGCCCACCATCCTGCGTGAGGTTTCCCACGGTCACTCCTGGCAAACATTGGGATGGTACCTTGAATAAAGCCAGAGCTGATTCCTTCAAAAATCCTCCCCTTTTTGGTTGTTGTTAAACATATCCATTATTAAATGGACGAAATTAAGCTGTCTTCTGAAGATTGTAAACAAACACACTAACTTACTTACTCATTTACTACCTTTCTTACTTCGCACAGAACTTTAAATAAAATACGTATACTTTTTGATCCTCCTCATCATCATCTTTGCACCTGGATGACCTTTATATACCATTCTGGTGAAAAATCAGCTCTAAAATCGCTTTATCACTGAGTTGCGCAGCAAGGTTTACCAATTAAATATGTATTTTGGAAACAAATTATTATTCAATAAATTACTGCGTCTCAAGTTTATATATATATATAAGGAAACTTATATACTGTATATCCAATATATATAAGGAAACTTATCTTAAGTGGAGCAACTGTCGTGGTATCTCAAACACTGAGCCAATTTATCCACTTTGCAACTAGATCTGGCAACTATATACAAACGCCATCATAACATTTTGTTTCCGTCAACGCACCTTATTGCCGTACGTAGATCCCAAATTAAGTCAGGTAAGGGTCACATAAGTGCTCAGTTAATGGTAATGTCAGAATCACATCTGAGTACTTGCCTATTTCTCGAAACTATTGCTTGCTATCATTTCTGGCTAAGATGTGTGGGTCAACGATTTCGTCACTATGGTGTTATTGATACATTATTATCTGATTAATAAATCGGTAGATAATGACGGTTGATAAGATATAAACCTCAATATCTTATGTCAAGGATTGGTTCTAACTAGTGCAAGGGATTCCAGAAATAACGTTCTACAGTTGGTAAATGTGAGAGGGCTAAATACATTGATCTGACACAACACACTCACTAGCTTCTGTATCCAAATCACTCAGTAACAAATGCGAAACTAAATTACATGTTAACAAGAAAGTGAACGTTTGTCTAAGTTTAGTATCACACTACCATTTGTCTGGTAAAACTGACTCAAACCTGCATGCCCCTCCACTGCCGCCGATCCGAAGTCTGCGATCGTAACCTCTAGACCAAGAAGACTGTGTTTCTCAATTTAGTTAAGAATTATGACTAATGCTTACCTGAACCATCTTGCTTTCGTGGTCCAAGGGCATTTAGATGAGCGAACAAAGGAAAGTAAACAATTGAAAATGAGACATCTCTTAACATGGTAGCTGCCGTTCCTTTGTATAGTCCAACGATTCCTTTCGTTCGTAAGAGTTCCAATGCAATGGACGTCGCCGACAGTTTAGTTGCCGTAGCCACTCCATTACCTAGAAAGAGACAATTATGAGAAGCATTAAAAGTAACTACAAGAGACAATTCATGCCAATTAATTCATTATCCACAATTATTTTCTTCACCAAAAAGCTACAAACGACCACGTGTCAAATGTTGTATGAAACATAAACGTAAACAATATAAGCTTCTAGTATCATGGTAATTTGTGGGAAAGCTCGCAGTGTTCGTGTGTGCAGTTGTTTGAATGCTACACGGTAACCAAAAAAAGTTATTGTCGTTTTTGAAGAAACAGAAAGGTATGCAGAAAATGCCACTTACCGTTAGTCCTCAAAGTAACCCCCATCGGCATCCAACACATTTGCCCAACGTTCCTACAGCTGCGCAATGCCCTGGCGGTAAAACTGGTGAGTCTTGGACGTAAAGAAGACCGTGAGTACCTGCAGCATGTCTACTTCATTAGCCAAGGATTTCCTACGAAGGTAGTTCTCCAGGGAATGGAAAAGGTGATAATCTGTTGGTGCAAGTTCCAGGAAATATGGTGGATGGCACACGTCACATGCCGCCTGGCATTGTCGCCAAGAAACAGTACACCCTTGCGATTCACCAATGCTGGTTCCTTCTGCTGCTGTGCCTGTTACATACGTTCCAACTGCTGCTAGTACAAGTCCGCAGTGATGGTTTGGCCCGGTGGTAGCAGCTCGTAGTGAAACACCTTGCGACTAGTCCAGCAGATACAGAGCACGATCTTGCGTATGTGTAGAGGAGGTCTTGTGATGTGAGGCACAGAGTCCCGTGGTGACAATCAATGTCTGGCACGCTTAGCAGTCTCATACAGGACCCACTTTTTGTCACTGGTGAGCACTCGAGCGAATATGGGCGTGTTGTGGTGCCAAGAAAACAACAACAAACAGGCTGTCACTGTTGGCCTCCGATACTGTATGAGATACCCACCTGCTCAAATTGTACGCATTCCCTACGCGATGCAGGTGAAGTCTGACTGTTTGATCAGAAACCTGGAAGCGTTCGGCAAGCTTACCACACCTTTGACTGCTGTCCTGCTCTATGGCCGCCTTCAGAGCCTCGTCATCCAGGGCTTGTGGACGCTCACTGCGAGGTTCATCACACATGCGTTCATTCACAGCATTATCCCCAAAGGTTTGACGTATTCTGTGACTTCATTCGGCTGCGGACAATTCCCCGTCACTACTTGAGCTATGACTGCTGTGAGTGTGCAAAGCGACTCTCTTAGTCGCGGTTAATGTTTCCACGTCCACTCTGATCGCTTTTCCAGCACCTGAGTTATTTCTGTATCAATGATAATGTCTTCCCATGTGACGTCGAAAACAGCAAGAATTTTTTTGGTTACCTTGCACTTTGAAAAATAGTTATATTACGCAATGTCCATTTACAAAATAGTAATTCGTCCTTGTGTAGCATACGTATTTAGACAATTAATTCTTAAACTTATACAACTACTATTCCTTCTAAAACCATATACGACATTACCGTCTGACTGTTTTCTTAAGTTCTACTTTATCATTTAATAACTACATTTCTTCCTTAAACAAAAATATAAACTACACATTTAGTCACAAATTGTTTTGACACCCGTTTTACACTTAGAGCAATTGCGCTGAAGCTAATACGAATTAACCAATTGTCATTGTTCATATCAACCAATAAGGTACGTTACATGCAATATTAGTAATCTATTCTCGCTTTTGGTAGATAGTTGCCCCCAGCAAGCGTGTTTCAATAAATTATACACATATCACAACTTAATAGCATACTTTCAGCTGTTACATATTGGCTTCTAACTCGGAAAAGTTCATCGGTCACATAGAGACTTGCGCAGCATCATTAATTAATTAAATCAATAATTCAATACCTTTAACGACCAGCGAAAGTGACTTCCTCGTGTTATAATTTTAGATAAAATCAAATGGCCGTATTCTTATGAATTCCCTTTTGGATTAGATGAAAACTGGAAAATAATTATACGAGCTATCACACTGTTCTATTGCAGGTTGCAGATTGCACACACCGTAACTTGGTCCAATTATTTATAGTACAGAATGAATACTCACTCCACCACCAATTCCTATTTGAATACTGATTGTTAAAATTACATTTCTTAGGAGTCTGTTTATGCTTACTCCCGACATTCATTTAACTATTTGCCTTCAATGCACTTGTAACTATAAAACGTTTCTTAATTTGAGAGTATATTTTCAAAAAACAAGTATTTAGAAGACACTTTTATAGATCTAAATACTGTATGAGTATGTTAAAGTACAATTCAGAAAATAAAATCATATATGCATTACAAAAGCACAAACATAAAAACAGCAATATTACATGCGATATTTAAACCTGTGTGGTTAAGGAAAATACAGTTGAATTTCAAGAAAAAATGTTCATATACGTACATCGTAAATAAAATCTAAGATACCCTCTAATACTCTCTTTTGAATAAATTGTAACGATAAACAGCAACTGAAGGAACAAATTACTCCACAAACTGACCTGAAATTACTTACATTAGTTGCAACATCATAACTATCAAATGCGTAAGAGTATCACTATGGGTGAAAGCTAAAATGTGCATAAGCTGAAGCGAAACTCTCACGTCAACGAAAAAAATTAACACTAAATTAGTTTCTTAGCACTCACACTCTAAAGTTATATTTTATGGACAATTTAAAAACTAAACTGTTGTTGTTAAGTGGAAAACGTAAGGTATACTGGTCCATGCTTTCTATGTTTACACAATTTATTCTGTTTCTCTTTTTCATGTTTAAAACGTTATATTTTTATTTATTAATTAGTTGTGACGTTATTGAGTTTAAAGAGTGAAAAGAAAAGACTAAGTAAAACGTGAAACTTTAAAAAATTAACAACAGTCATGCTTAATATAAGAAAACTCTGCTTATAAGCTCAAAGTGCGAGCTTATTTTATGAAATTAACTTAAAATTATGTATAATAAATGGTACTAAAACTTGATTTACATATTTAGTTTAAATACCTGAATTGTTTAAAATAAACTTGATAGTGAAAATTATACGAAAACAAATTTACTTATTATATAAAATAATTGTAAACGTAAATAATATATATTTTTTTTAGAATGTATATTGTAATTATGACATTATGTGTAATACTGAAATGTGTAATTAGGTTATGAGGTCAATGTAAAGTCAAAGCTAAAGCCGTCTTGCTGAGACAGACCTAAAATAAGAGACCTTGACTTATGTAAATCTTGATTACTCACTACATGTACGTATGATAGGAAATTTGAATCTAACATAAACAAAGAGGATTATTAATTTACTACGCGCTAGCAATAGTTCTCCTCTACGGTACTAAGGGCTTCATTGTAGTTTCACTAGTGTAAAGTTCAATCTAGTATCCCAGCAATTTGAGGACCACCAAACAGGAGCATATTGGGAATGTCCTTCTATACATTTCCAGAAAGAACTTCTGAGATACTCCGGTGCGAAACCTGGGAAGGCGTCGATTATTCTAGTTCATTCACCTCTTACAGTGGTTGACTCTCATACAATTATGCAAAAGACCAAACGGATATAACAAACTTAATCCTGTAAATAAATCTACAATGCTTATACCGAAAACATTTAAAGTAACCGAGAAGCCGTAGCTCAGTGGTAGAGCGTTGGCGTAGCTTTCAGGAGGTTGTGGGTTCGATCCCAGCGGCCGACCATCCTGACTGAAGCTTTTCCAGGGATTTTCCTCAGTCACACCAGGCAAATGACGGGATGGCACCTTCAACATAGGTCCTGGCCGACATTTTCCCGAAATCTTTCCCCTCCCCTATCCCACCCTGAGCCTTAGATGCCTAAAGGTCATAAATAAAATATTAAAAAAAAAATTAAAGTAAGGCAAAACTAAAAATGTCATCAGATACAATGACTCAATTATTTCACACAGAAGAAATACGCAAACGAATCAATATCATGGGCATACACTTAAAACTGAACTTGAACTATATGGGTACCATTTAGAGCTTTGATCTCTGGTAACACGAAGATATGAATTTTAATACGATGAATTTTACCTATTATTCAATATATCGTCTTGCCGACGATACCCATACGGCGTCGGATCTAGAGTACTGTACTTCTAGTATTTGACATTTTATCATCTAGAATACATCAGTGAGATCTGGTAATACCTGAAAGGGCATTCTGCGCAACGAAAATGAAACTGTTGTATCGCTCAGTGTGGACTAAAGCACATTTCAGTTCGAGGTATATATGGAGATCAATCCTAGTCTCAGCCCCTCGCTACATTCCCTTTTCTGCATATGTGATGGAGGCGCAATAAACACTGATCGTCAAAGTAAAACTTTTTTCTTCTCAATTTTCGAATATCCAATAAGCCCATACAAATTCAAATTTGTGATGATAATAGGACGTAAAACACAACTACAATCAAATAGAGCGAATACAAAGAAATTAGGAATATCAGAACTAAATATCTGCAGAATAAGATTACACGTAAATCTTGGTTTAAAAGGAAATTTGCTTCCGCATTTATTACAAATGAAATACCTGTTTTACTCGCAACACGACCTGCATCTTGTAACTGGATTTTTAATAGTTCCATAGGAGTTGTCACAATTATCTGGCAAAATCCTGCACATCCTCCGGCCATCATTTCCCTCGAAATAGGAAGATGTCTACAAAATATAACAACATAAATCAATTTCTTCTTCAAGCGACATAACCTATAAAAACAGTAGTTATTTGTATTTTATGGCAAAGCACTGCATGCAGATCGTATGTAATATACGATGTATAAATTAATATTTCTAACAGAATTTATTAGTAACACCTACCTAATAATAATGCTGATACCAGTTTTATGTCAAAGGCACATATACTCACATAAAGACTATTGCATCACGGCAGCATTGTGTAAGTTTAATACAGTTAATTGAAACTACTTGCTCTAATACATATGTACTACAAACGCGAACATATATTACCAAGAAACAGTAATTATTCAAAGATATGCTTGTCTATTTTGTATGTATATACTGTCTAATGAAAAAATAACGTAGACAAAAGTTACTTACATATTTAAAGTCACAGACAAGTGTAAAGGGCTTCTCACACACACAAAAAAAGGTGGCGATGGTTCACTTAATACGAATGGAAAAGGACAGACGGAAGTGGTGCTAAGGAGCGGCCAGAAAAAACGAACTAAACGGTCCGGAATAATGGTGAAGGAAGTGGAGAGGGAGAGAGCAAACTAGAAGTCCGTGAGAGGTTTCCTCAAGGAATAAGAGGGTAAGGAATCAGCGGAGGCAAAGAATCTTGACTCTCTTTTTCCTTTAGGAAGACTCTCATCCACTCCTAGATCCCTCCCTACTTCCTTCGTCATTTTCCGGTCCCTTTAGTCATTTTTCCGCTTCCATGACCTGGCCATTCCGTTATCTGGCTTCAGTTGACAACATGGTCGCTCTTTAGCACCACTCCCCTCTCTCTCTTTTTCCATATCTATTATGTGAACATGCCTTTAGCGAAACGTTACCACCCACCCTTTTATGTATATATGAAGTTTTCTGTGGCTTCAAGTATGTAAGTAACCTTTTCTCTACGTAATTTTATTATATATATACTACTGTGCACTGTTTTGTTATCTGTGTATGTAGTAGCCGGCCGAGCGGTCTGCGGCGGTAGGCCATCGGCTCGAAGGTCCCGGGTTCGAGTCCCGGTAGGGGCATGGGTGTGGATTTTAACAGCTAAAGGCGAATCGTGACTCGCCGAAGTCCAAAGTTACTAGACTGGTCCATATAAAAAAGAAAGTTTAAAGTGCATGTAGTAAAATTCCCCTCCTTTCCTTTATTTTCTAGTAACCACGGGAAACAACCTTGCTGTTTACACCGGAAGTCAAGAGTTCATCCTACTAACTACAAGTCAATCTTCTATAAGCACATGAAGAAACTTACTTAAATAGTTCAATTTAGTTTCAAATCTCTCGTCTTAAAGTGCATCTACACTGCACTTTGTTTGTAAGATTCTTGTTATTTTGTTACGATATGAGTTCAGGTGAGAACTAATATGGGTGTAACGTTCCAGCTTCTGCATACAGTCTTGCCTTTGCACATAACTTAGGAAATTATTCATCACTTTTTGGTTTCACATCTTTTCAGTACCACTAGTGGGACTAGAAACCTTTTCCACAGTGGCAAATACTACATTGGCGACTGTAAAGCGAACAGATCGACTCAAGAAGAGGTAAAGTATACACATGTTGCTAAAATACATGCCATAACTTTAAAGAGGTCAGATGAATGTTCCATTACAACACTGTCATCTCCATTTTTTTTTTTTCATATGATACACTGAATACATATATGAATTTTAAACAACTCCTGAATAGATTTTCACGGTAGTAATATTAGTTAGACGTATACAAGATGTAGAAATGTAAATCAATCTGCAGCTAGTAATGATTTTCGCTTAGTTTATAATGATCCGTCTCATAACGTTTAGATAGCTAGGGTTTAACGGGAAAAATGTTACTGCAGAAAGGCATTCATATAATAATTTACGGTGAAGTTAATATTGAAATGAAGTAAAAATAACAGAACTTTTTATTTTTATAATCAGATAGTTTTTCAGAAAACCATCTTAATTTATGCTTAATACTATGAAATACTGAAAAAAAAAATGGAGTAACTTTAAAAATATTTAAGATTAAAAAATTAGCCATACTAGTTAACTGAGATAAATGTTGGTAACTGTTAGTTTATATGTACTTCTAATGCACAGATCAGCCTCATAATGGAAAATTTTATCTGGTGGTAATGAACTATATATACAGTACATAGATAAATAAGTCTATTTAAAATACAAAAGTTTTTTTAAAAAATCCTACGAGGCAAAAAGAAAAAAAAATCAAGGCAGAAAGCTTGTGGTAAACGCGATATGTGCAAGTGTAGCCGCAAATGTTACGTGAGACACTAGAGCTTATGCTCTCTACTTGTTCACTGACCCATTTACATGAAATGCCACACCGCTTTCCACTTTGCAAAGTTTCTTAAATGATTCTTATTCCGTTACGTAATCCTCTTCTCGTTTCATGATGAGTCAACTGCTACAAACAATCAAAAGTCTTTAAGCATAACGATCATCATCAATGGCACTGTTGGCAATAATACAAAACAAAATTATTCTACGTAACTCACTGTTCTTGCCCGAAATCAATCTTACCGAAACAATATGACCAACAGTGCCATAATGTATTGTCAAAATATTTTTATCTTTAACCAGTAATATTGCAAACAGAAAAAAAAAAAAAAATGCTTTTAAATTATGTCAGTTTTACATGGAAACCCGTTGCCCACAGCATTTACTAAGTTTCCTCCTCCTGTACGTGAACATGCCTTCCCGGCAAAAATTAACATCTTTCGTTTATGTTTATTTGCCATTTTGTTTCATCATTTCACATTTGCCATTTTAACCATACATTATATCCGCGAAAGGGTTCCCCAATGAGCAAGCGTGTCCGCATGGCTAGGAAATTTTGAGAACTAATGAAGTGGCCATAGATGATCGGACAGATCTCTCCTCCTTCGTTTTGCCACCCGTTTAGATTCGTCCGTTATTAAGTAACATTTGAACCGCCTAAGGTCAAATACCAACGAGCTAGGCAGAATTTGATATCACAACTGTAACAGAAGAGAATTTTGAGATTGGTAATGCACCATCTATTTAATACGCACTCTAAGTCTAATGTTTTCAGAATGCACGTTCTATATATTATGTACTCTAAGATCTTACGTCATGACTAATGAGTAATTGAGATTTAGATGAAACAACTTGATTATATCGATTTTTGATTCGTGAAATGAAATGACGATTAGCTGATGAAATGTTCTCTTTATTGGAACAAAGTTAAAACATATTAAGTGAATTTATATGAAGAATTTGTGTTTCTTACGCTTTTTACTATGGATAGTTTGGTGTGTAATTTAGAAGCTGAACATTATAAGAATTCGACATTGCACCTAGAATGAATTTAATTGGAGCAAACACTTCAATCAAGACTAAAGGTAAAACAAAATTGGATTCTGTAATAAAACTTGAGGTTTCTGCTTGGAAGAAGGTTGCAGCATGAGCAACAATGTAAATAGAACTTTTCTTGTTAATTTGTGTCTACATCTTTCAAAGTACTTTTGCTATCGGTACATGGTTTATTAGTAGAAATCAATACAAATGCTAATGTTTGTGCATGCATTCTAATGTGTGAACTATTTGTTATTTTCATGTATGTCTATTTTCACATTAATTTGCATGCTGTGGCTAGCACCTACGAACTATTGAAGCTAATGGAACTGTATCTAAGGAAAAACTAACCTATTGATTTTAGATGTGGTTGCACTTGTGGAACGAACTAATCAGTAGTTTGAAATTAGGATAATTCAAAGAAATGTTTGAAATGCACTTTCAGGTAGTATTGAAGACTTTCCTAGTCTTGCTATGGTATGTATTCTAACAATGCACCTAAGCTAATTTGATCGAACTTATTTTCTGCATATGAATTAAAGTTTGTTGTTTTGTTTCTTCAAGCACTTATTCAGTGTTTGATTGACTTTACGATTAATTAATTTTACGGCCACTGATTAACCATAAATAAAGTTTATCAAACTAGAAGAAGAAATCTCGAAGTTTCTGGACCGCAGGATCAATTTCCCGTTCTTGGAACTAATTCTCTAATAAATCTCAATTTCCAAGTGTACGCTGATCGATTTTTGTCCTGATGATGAGCTTCAATGTCTTTGATTTAATATAGATTTTAAAACCATGACTTGAATCTTAGAATTGTATACAATCTTGAGAAACAATTTTGCTACCTTGTAAGTTACTCATAAGAATACAAGGAAAGGAAAAAAAAACTACAACAGCTTCTCGGTGTGCATATTTTTGCTTTTCAAGACGAAAGAAATACAGGTAAGAAAATCACTCAATATAAATGAAATGGTCTCTGAATGGTAAATAGACAATGTGTTGACTATTTACCCACTAGGTTCTAGTATTAATTACAATTCTACATCTACACGGTTACACTACAAACACTGTCGTATGAGCTTACAGCTATTCGTTTACTTTCTACATTTCTAATTGCTTACTGCTGTCTGTATCCTCTTATCAAGAAGAAATTCTGTGAAACATCAAGTACCTTCTGTAATTAGTGAGTCTTCTATTTTCTTATATAAATTATATTATCAATAGCACGTCAGTTTGAAATGATGGAACAAAGTACGGCTTGAAGACGACTGACAGCTGGTGAATCGCACATCTGGGAACAATAGATCTAAGCACACTTTCTATCTGTACACAATCTTAGTGGCTAAGCCTGCGTATAACTATGTACTCTCGGGTGTTCAGTGTCAGGATAAAACTTATTCGCTAGAGGTAATTTACGGTTCACTTAGGCCACATTAAGCTCTATAGCCAATAAATTAGGATAACTCGATAACAGTCAACTTTAAATGATATGTTTCATGATTAATAAAAAGACAGTTTAGCAGTCTGAGAAAGTTTAGCTATCGACGTTAATTTCATTGGCCTTTTAGTCAAAATTAAAAATGATTGTACTATACTAATGATGCACATAAAATACTATAGAATCTAGAAACACTGAACTTTTACAGCATTGCTCCACAATACTCAAATTATCATGACTAAATAAATATCAATAGATGAAATATGTTTAGAATACGGAACTATTAACACTGATAATTCTTTTGTTGAAGCAGTATTGCTTATCTAATAAAACACAGGGTATTTTAAAAATCGATACCAATCTGATGAAATAAAGGAAATTTCGAACACAGTTCGAATTAATGACACTAATATATGGATGTATGTATGTATGCCTGTACAACATTTATACAAAACACATGAACTTACACTACACTTAGATCCTCCTTAATTTTGACTTTATTACTTGAATTTCTTATAATTATTTAGCTTTTTCTACAATGTACAGTAGACCCCCAATTATCCGTCACTCACGGTACTGAAAGATGGTCGGCAAATCGAAACACCAGAAAGATCGGATAACAACAGGAATTTATAAAATATATTGATACACAAAAAAACACGTACGTACGAAAGTGAAATAATATATAGTTTTCTAAAAAAAATATTGATGTATTTATCTTTTACATACACACTACTGTACTATATTTACCCAAGACAACACAAAAGAAAATTGTATGTACAGTACCCAGGAAACTTAGAAACAGTATTATTACTAATGAATAAAGTCTAATATTTTCTGTTTTAAAGACGAAATCCTAGCCTAGGCTGTTAAGTCTCTCCACTTCATTGGCCACAAAATATCCATAGGTATTTTCTACATATTGAAGAGCCACATGGATGTCTTGTTTAGTGTCAGTATGAGAAATCATGTCAACCGGCTCATCATCATTATCATCGTCCTTGTCTAGACTCTGATGCCTAACTGAAGTAACGACTTGATCGTCATCAACTTCTTCATTGGTGCTACAATCACTTTAAATCAACAATTCCTGTACGTCACTGAGTTCAATATATTTCTGTACTGTCTGTACATTTAGAGCAATCGTGACCATGTCATCACCGAAGCTTTCATCTTCTGTAAGAACATTCTCTGGCTCCAAAGTCAGCCAGAGTTTCCGCCACGATTTTTTAAAATTCCTCCCATCTTTCTGCGAGTGTATATAATAGCATCTTTAATGTTCAGAGCTTTCATCACCTAAAACATGTCACAGCCTTTCTGTTCCTCTGAATGTATCCGATGAATTTTTGCCTTGTCTCTTTTTTTCAACTATTCATTATGGATGGATTAGCACTGTAAGAAACGATTTCATCATAAAACCATGTCTTAAAAAGATTGCTGTCCATATAAACAGATTTATAATTACGATAGTACACGGGCAATGGAGACATATTTTAGGTTTTTGAATGCCCTTAGCTTTTTGGACTTCCCAACAACAGACAGCGGCATTTTATAGCTGCCATTTGCATCGCAACATATTGCAACAGAAGGCTGCAGGAGAAAAGGGAGGTAAGTCACAAAATTGGCAGAAACGAATTAACGGCACATTCATATACCATGACAGTTAGTTTAAATAGATTTAATTGCAGATCTAGGCGGCGGCTAATCACGGAGTAATTTCGAATTGAAGATGTTCTGTCTCATTAAAAAGTACTGGGTTCCACACTTTAAATTTACTTCTGTGTAGAACTGTGAAAACGTGATTTACCCCCTTATCCCTGTAATCTTTAACTGTAAATTTATCCTTCGCCAACTGAGGCAAAGGGAAGTATTTTGAACATTCACCCTGTCGTCAATATTATTCACTTTGATCGGGTTTCAAGTCGTTCTCTTTCAACAGCTTTTCAAATTTTACAACCAATTCCTTAGCAGAAGCATTGTCGGCTGAGAGTTTATCGCCTGAAATAAATTCATTGCGAATGCCATGTAGGTTTTTCCACTGATGCAGCCATTCCTTACTCGCTGTGAATGCTCATCCAATGTCTACTGCAAAATCATTAGCTTTTTAGTTTAATTACGCTCTTTTCGTCTTTCTTGGCCGAACCAAACCCACAACGCAATATCTAAGAGTTTGTCCTGGCTTGGAACTACCACCCATGTTGACCTCATCCCTTGGAATCATATTCCCGCACAATTATATTGATAAACATATACGCTCTGTGCATCCGAAATAATGAAATACACTGAACAGTAATTACAAAAGTAGACAAAATGTAAGTAGAGTGTGACGTCAAGCCAGAGCTGTGCAAGTCAATATGTGAGCTAGGTAATTAATCGAACGAACTAAATTTTATTCAAGGGTTAAGACAGCTGACCCTCCCTATTCACACCTATATACCTTGTGTGAAATGAGCCTATAAATCACATTAAATCTGCATTACTCCTCATTTTTGTATTTTGCTTATATTTCATGCTTATAGGAACGTAAAACGTAGCATTTTGAGGCGTTTCCAGTGCTCTGTGATAGAAGTAGTTAAACCACAGTATTACTAGTTTATAGCACCCATATGTATAAATAAGAGTTAATATATAGCGATTGATATACTTTTGAAGTGCTGTGTAATGTCACATATCTTGTTAACTCAGGAATATTGTAAAAAGAACACACACGACTCCGAACTTATCACCGAAGACGGCAAAATTTTCAACGTTTTTTGTGAGTCCGCATTGAAAATTTTTTATTGAAGTACAGAAGTAAAGCTACGACACTTTCGTTACCCCTGAAACCTAGTAGAAGTTAGATTCTCTTGGTAGAAGAATGTGACATTAAAATTAACTGAATTTCTGTTGCGTCAAGATTCATTGTTATCAATATTTTAATTATTTTTTAATTGGACTATACTTTCACAAATATCTGTGGCATAATTACCCTAAAAGCCTGAGATTTCACAACTATATAAACTCCTGCAGTTTCATCATTATCCCCTCGTATCCAAAATTGTACCGTGTAAAACACTATACAATAGTGTATGATTTATCGTACGAAAAATCTCGTACTATGGATTGTATACATTCTATCATACGAGAGATCGTACGAGAAATTGTATCGTCTAAATCGGCCTTAAGTTAGCATAACGTACGAAAGAACAGAAATCATGACACTACGTATGTGCATTTCTTTACGACTGTGAACTTAGCATCGCGTTTTTTCAACAACGAATTAAAATGCAGTAGGTTCGTCCCAGCACATTTTGAAGAACCCTGAGCATCAGAGTTACAAACTATCTTTAGTTAATAGTTATAATTTATTATTATTATTATTATTGAGCAGCATTAATAGTACTAATGAAAGTAATAGCACAAATAAAAATATTGGAGGTCTCCAAATATCACAAGCTACTTTGTACAATGAAAAATTTAAACTCACAACGCAAACCATTTCGCCTATTTTCTTATGCATAAATGAAAAAATGAATGAACTGTGAGGAGAAAGTTTAACATCGAATGATATTCAAATTTCATATCAGAGATCTCCAAATATCACAAGCTAGTTATTATTACTATAGTAATAACAATCATGTCAATGTCGTAGTATTCATTATTAGTACCACTAGTACTATTATTAGAAATAATACTACTAATTCTACCATAGCCTAATAATAAGATATTATTATTATTTAGTGTGCTACTACTACTACTACTAATTATTATTATTATTTAATTTATTGGTTTGTTTATTGTAATGTGCAAAGAACAACAATAGAGTAAATATATAGCACAAGTCATTACACGAAGAGAAATTTAGAATCAAAACATATGATACCTGTTATCATTTTGTGTAAGTCCTTTTATATATATATATATATATATATATATATATATATATAT
>JAGDQP010011908.1:28207-51693 GCA_022664845.1 Lepisma saccharinum
TATCAAAGTAATCAAGTTTCGCTCTGTGACAAACCATTCTGACAAATAACTTTTGAACAGCTTCTATTTTATTACTTAAAGTGACCCCAACATTATTCCATATTACAGAAGCAAGTTTCGGTCGAATTAGCACCTTGTATAGAAATATGTATACAGCTGGGCTATTATAAACCCTTTCGTCAGCCTATTCGGCCATGTAGGTAACCCCCTACAGGAGACATTTAAAGAAATTTGCATGTTTTCAGTTTCTTGGATATAGCATCACAACTATTGCACCTAACTCAATGATTCAAAAAGTATTTTACGCTCAGAACCCGTAGCAATAAATTGATGCATGATTTGTACCACTTTGTCCACAAATACAGGGTAAATTAACTAGTAAATTTGAAAAATCTTTAGAAAATCATGTTTTTTGGGGGCACAGAAGCCCCCGTACCTCATGTTATCGCACGTTGACTTTTTTTAATTGTGCATTGGGGTATCCCTAACAACATATATGCGTAGCTTTGATGTATCCCTCATATTTACGATGCATGGGGAGCATATATAAACATTAAAAATTGCGACATTTTTGCATGAAGATATCGTGATTTGGATGTTTTCACTTTTTCGCCCATACCATGAAAACTATTCCACCTAACTCAATGATTTAAAAAGTAATTTAAGCGCAGAACCCGTAGCAATAAATTGATGCATGATTTGTACCACTTTATCCACAAATACAGGATAAATTATCGAATAAAGTTGAAAAATAATTGTAGAAATCGTTGTTTCTTGGGGACGCGTAGCCCCCGTATCACCCACGATCGCACGTTGACTTTTTGCACACTCTCGCACTCACAATACAATTATAAGTTCGAAAAGAAGACGGAAAATAAAGGAAGATATAGGAAATCCGGAAACAAGCACCTTATTATTATTCATATCTTGAGCGCAAATACTATTACACGACAACACTTGCTTCTATTTCTTTCTTTCTTTTTCTATCACGCCTTTTCTAGGGGTTTCAGAGGGTAGATGGAGTCTTTGAGTTGTGTAATCAAACGTATCATGTACGAGAAGGCAAATACTTTTCAAAAACTTTATTCACGCGCTGATTACTTGCTTGACAGAAAAGCAAAACAAACCAAGGTCAACACATGTTTTCCTCTCCTCCACCTCCACCCTCCCTAAACAAACACGTCACAGCACTGAACTCTGTCGACAGGTGTTTCACAAGGCCAGTCCTATGACGCAATCGTTCACTCAGTGAGTTGTTAATACGTGGTTTCCAATGAAACAATCGTAGTGGACTTTAGGTTTTAAAAAGAACGTAGGTTTACAAGGAAAAACATGTTGTTTTCGACCTTTTTAAGCGTGTAGGAATGAAAAAAGAAACAAAATTCATTTCCCAGATTCCTTTCCTTTGAAAAATAAAACATTTATTTCAGAAATTTCGACAAACCTAAATACAGGGTGTTCAAAAAAGAGTGCAATACATGAGAGTCAGTATACTGTTCTATGCTGCTGGTTGGGTGTACATTCGGAATACAGTATACTGTCTTATGCCGAAGAAAGGGTTAAAGAAACCCCATTGTCTGAAAATAAAGGCCATTAATTTTCTTGCTGCATTAACTTGATTAACAATATGAGCGTCGAATCTGAGTTTCGAATCATACAATATGCCCATATCTTTTATAATGTTATTTACCTGAAGGCATATCTCACCACACATATATCTGTTGACGTAATAGTTCGTCTTTCTAGTATACGTTATAATTTTTGCTTTTGATTTATTAATACTTAGTTGATTTTTCTTACACCAATCAATAATTGCTTCTAAATCTGCTTGCAATGATTATCTGTATATATATTCACAGCTTTATATAGTTTTATATCTTCAGCATACAAAAGTATCTCCGAGCATTTTACACTATTCACTATGTCATTAATAAATTATTTTTTTTTAAAAAAAAAAGGTACTTGAGGAATTCCATCAGCTATTGAGCCTTTGTTTGATAAGCCTTCACCTGAAAAGATCTGTGCTCTAAATAACTTTCAAAACATTTTATATATTTTGGTACCAATTTTATATTTGATAATTTACTTAGTAATATAGTATGACTAACAGAATCAAAAGCTTTCGATATGTCAATATATATTACGTCATATTGCTCCTTTTTATTAATATGACTGTTAATATAATCAGTGATTTGTCATAAATTCGTTTCAACACTCCGTCCCCTGAAGAAACCATGCTGATTTTCACGTATATTGCTTTTGAGTCTAAAAAATAAATAATCATAAATAAATTTTTCAACTATCTTGTCAAATGAGCATTTGAGGAAACTGGTCTGTAATTTAATGAATAGTTCTGTGAACCTCCCTTGTATACAGGTACTATATATGTAGTTTTCCATATATCAGGATAAATACCAGTAGCCAGAAATTTGTTAAATATCTTAACTAGATGTGGTACCAATATTTCAGCACAGCCTTTTGTAACATAGTTTGGTATAAAATCCGGCCCAATGGCTGATGATGATTTCAATTTGACGATAGCCGATTGTACGTGCTGCGGAGTTACTAGGGGAACTTCTACATTAATAGTATTAGCATCCTTACAATGTATATTCATAGTGCTCGTTTCCTCTTTATTAAAGATGGACATATATATTGATTTAAAACAATTAACTTTGTCAGTCATATTACTAAGAGAAGATCCCTTGTACTCCATTTGTCTAGGAACTTCGTGACAATTAATTTTGTTGTACTGATTACAGAAGACTATTATTTTTAACGCTAAATTCTAGATTATTGATATACTCTCTACGTGATTTACTGTCCATTTTCTTAGTGATTTTCCTAAGCTCAGCATTATCGTCTGTACATTTCCACTTTACCTGTGCACTTAAAAGTAATAAAATATTTTGTTTTCTTATTTATAAACTTTTTTTAAACCTCTAGACAACCATGGGTCCTTGTATAAAATTGCACCTTTCTTTTCTTTTGTCGGAATATTGTTATTAAAACATTCGTAAATTTGGTCATATAGTTCCGTAAGATATTCCTTAACTCCTAACATATAATAACCCTCAATTTTGATATTCCTCGTGTCTATGTATAAGGAATGAAAATTGGCATTTTTAAAATCGTACACTACATGGCTATCACTCCATTTCAATTAAAAAAAACAAAAAAAAACAGTGAAAAATGAATGGGGGATGAAATTTGTCAACCTTTGTTAGTTGTGGAACATTAAAATAAATTTAATTATCTAAAAAGTTAGTCAGAAGTAGATCTTAAACACGGTAAGAGTCATTTAAATCGTAAGATCTGTTGAAATGTATCAAATTTAGAATATCACAAAACTCAAGTATCAATTCCGCCTTAATTTTGTTGTTGTAGTGGTTAGTGTTAATTGTTTCTTTGTACCAATTAATGCCACTCGAAGTATAGACACCTATTAAAATAACCTTCAACTGATTGTCAAAATAACCATTCATGATACACTTGAAAATCTTTCACTGGTAAATTCGGTGGAAAGTAATGAATACTAATTAAAAAAGAATTTGTATCTGCAAGTTTTACTTTCACTAAAATAACGTCTAGATGTTCGAAGGGTACTGGTATAATTGCATAATTAATTTCTTTTTTAGAAATAAAATACATCCTCCACCTTTTTTACAGTTAGGCCAAGAGAGCGATCTTTACGGATTACATTATATCTATCTGACAAATGTGTAAAATGATAGTTATCAGACTTCAGCCAACTCTCGGTTACACAAACAAAATCAAAGTTTTCACAATTCATGCTATCAACGAACTGTAGTTCTTTCCCGTTTATCCCATTAACATTCTGATGAAACAAGGTGAAACACTTTTTCCTTTCAATATTACTTTTCATCATCGTTGGAAATAATAACTGTTGAAATAATAATAACATTAACTAAAGAAGCATGGTGAAAGATTGACTAAAGCGGAAACAAAGGCATTATTGAATTATTTCGTTCGGATTTAAATTCCTGCTTTATCTTACTCTTTCCTTTGTTTTAACTCCAGTGTATAAGTATATAATTATAGATTTCTTAAATGTCGTAATTTCTTGACAAGTGTTAGATGACACAGCAGCCTTTGGCTGAACCTACCCCTCAAAAGTGCTTATTATCAAAGTACCTTAGGTATACAGATCACTCACTCACTACCTGTACGCACGTACATGGACCAACTTGTGCCTAGGCACAAACGACAAGTAACTAACCCAAGAATGTTTATTTTTATTTCACCATGAGGGCCGTGCAGCACAGCAGCCGTATTGAATTGCTATTAGCGGGTGGTTTTCTCTCTTACTGACCGAAGGCCGAAATGGTATCTAGACGTATTTCACCGAAGTCGGAGTCGACAAGAAGAATCATCACTCGAACTGAGATCGGGTTAAATCATGTACTGTAGCACAGTCTAAAAGTTTTAATTCGGTTGATACATGAAAGTTATCTTCTGACTTTCCACTTTCATTACCTTTCCATATTTTTTTTCTCGTTGCCTAATTTATTTAATTACGTGGTAGTTTATGAACTGTACAGGTATCTATGGAGTTTGCCTTACTAAGTCTGAGCGATCAGGTCTCTCCGCGACTACTCTTCCTTGGAATGGAGCATCCAAAACTGCTCAACACCGGATAAATGAGGGGTGGGAAAGAAGTTGGTCAGGGCCTAAATTTGAAGGCACCATCCCGGCATTAGTCTGGTATGAAAAACCCCAGTCAGAATAGCCGATCGCTGGGATCGTTTCCAGGCAAGATCAACGCTCTACTAACTGAGCTAGCTACGGCTCTTTAACAATTACATGAGTAATCAGCATGAATGTGAGACTTCTGGACTTCAGTACACTCAATTTTGACAACATACCCTCTAACAAGTAGTGCCTTCCATCCAGTACCCATTATTGTTTTGAATTTGATTTTAATGTTTACGGTCTTTAGTCAACTTTGGCTCAAGCCGGGACCCATTATTGTGTATTTGCTTTTCATCTCTTTCAGTAATTTAAAAGCATACGGACATTTTCACTCTTTTTGACCATTATACACATACAAGAATCTAACTTTTATATCATCGATATTTCCCAAAGCAATTGCGATCGAATGGCAAAACTTTGCATGCGCACATATTCTAAAATGACGGAAGAAAAAAAAATATATAATTATTTTTTGCACCATCAGTATGTTTGTTTGTCAGCACATTTTCGCAGAATATTCGACTTTTGCCTTGTTTATATTACTAACATCTTACCATGGTTAACGTTAGCTTGAGTTCATTTTAGTAATTTTACCCATAATTCTTACCATCGTAAAATGTTAATAATCTAAACAAGACATTTGTAAGAAGTTTGAAATCCAATTTCTTCTCTGTTAGTTCCGCTAACTTGTCTGCTTCTCTTTCTAAAGCAATCCTTGTATAGCATCATTATCATCATAAATCTTTTTCATTACTTATTTCAGTAATTTTTTTCACATAGTTCTTTTATTCCTGTCTTTCCCCTTCTTCTTAAAGAAAAAAAGATTTAACAGTTAAAAACATCTTACCTATATTACAAAGCATTAACTGATTTTAAAAAAGAACACACTCCATAATGATGAAGACACGCACACAAAAATGTTTTAAGCAAACGCACTGACAGGTTAAAAGACGGCGATCTTCATAACAGCCGCCAACTGCCGAACAATGAAGCAGCAGTAACTTACATAAAAACACAACTGCCTAAATAATTGCAGACAAGCAACCAGAGGGGGATGGTCGGATACGAGGTTGAGGAGACGGATATAAGAGGGTCTACTGTATTTTTCTTACTTTGCTTTTCGAACTTATTTTATGTGAGAAAACTGTACGAATTTAATTGTGTAGTGACATGTGGAAAAAAATCGTAAAGTAGGAAAACGCATACAGAAACAAAACTTCCCAATAACTTACCAATTTAAGATATTAGTGAAACCGATGCGCACATGAGGAAACTATCTAACGGAAGTTTAGAGCTTTTTTTTTTTTTTTTTTCGAATTTTGGATAAATATATTTCTAAAATATTATTATTTTAAAATTGCATTTAAATTCTCCTTATTAAATACTGTACGCAAATCGAATTTATAGAACTTTCAACACACTTACCCATGCCCCGTTGATAAATGATGCCTGAAGAAATCATTCGCCGCCAGTTTTATTGCCTTTTCAGGTGTAATAAGAAGTATATTCACAGCTGAACCTACACACAAAACAATGGACTTCATACATTACTACATTCCAAAAATTGATAGATATTATAAACACAACACAACACGTGCAATTTAAAGTAATGGTATAAACAATATTAAATCCTGCATTAGAATTCAAAGTTTAAAACTCTTAATATATTATGTTCGTACTTATGAACATTGTGGACAATAATAATAGTAAATCTATTACATGCAAAGGTGAAATATTTTTCTGTTTCTTTATATTAGGTAACTTATTTAGTGATCAGTGTTAGTTTAGGAAAAGTAGCACCATTACGAAAATAGACAAATGGAGTAAATATACTTAAATGAAACAGTCATAATACATTAATTACTGAACGAGAATTGAATAGCGCTTCATACTTCGTATCACGAAAATCGTACAAAAGAAAGGGATGAAAGAAAGAAGCTTGTAGATCAAAAAATCTGTCAGATCAGCGAACACTGTCAAAAATCTTCAAAGCATTAGAAGACCCGTGGTTAGCCAATAAAGCAGTAGGGGCCTATTTGCTAAACTTCAAAATGGTGTTTATTGAATATGACTCTGGACTTCCTTTCTGGCAACGTTTTGAGAAGGTTCTCTACTCCTACCTCTCGCTGAACTATGTAGTTCTGACCTCCTCCTTGAGTGACGTTACAGTGTTTCAATAATATGGTTCTATAAAATGAACTATTACTGAATTTCAGATCTTTTCTTAACATGTTTTATTTCAAACGTTTCCAGTTTTTCGATTCTTCTAATATGCACGTAATGTTCAAGATTGTAGTAATATAACATAAACCGACGTAAGATAATAAAGACATTAAACGGCAGAGGAATGTAATTTCTGTCCTGTATCGAAATAACAATCACTACGGTTACAACGCCACAATGAAAATATGAAGTGCTAGTGTGTTCTTCAGATAGCAACAGGCATTTTAGTCCAGTCTTGCGTTTTGTTATGTAGTTGCCTGCCTCAATAGTTGCGAACTCTGAGGCGCCAGGCTGGTGTCCAATATGTTTCCAGCTCGAATCGCGGCTGGAGCACGGATGTTTGTGGATTTTAAAAGCTCTACCCTAATGCCTCCCACCAAGAATGCAAACTGAAATTAGTTGAAATACTGACCAAATTGCTTTTATAAGAGTTACTTTTCTAAGTAAAAAGTGACCTTGTCAGTGCCACTATTAGCGTATTAATATTTTACAACTCAATATATTCATTCGTATGTAACTAAGAAGTGAGTAACGAAGTGGCTGATTTTACGATAATCAACATTAAAGAGTACGTTATTAAGTAGCACACACCTTTTTTTAAATCCCTAACCAAGACAAGGCCATTTAAGATTGCAGCTATAATGTTTTATTTGTTGCTATAAATGTAATACAATTTTAAAAACTAATATTCAAATTACGCACTGACTATTTGCTCTCAAGTATGTACAACATTACTAGGTCTAAAGAGAAAATATAATAAAACTGCTATACTTGATGATTATTTCGTATATATTAAAAATAGTTTCAGAATATTTATTTCTACTTTTGCAAATATTTCAGCTCAGTCCTGTATGGGTATGACCTCCACTTTTTACTACTTTTTTGATTTGTTAAAAACGGACAAAAATGGATCTGCATAGTAAATTATCTATAGGGCATTCGAAATCCAGTTTCAAGTTAGGTTTGCAGTGTTCATGCAAGCATGTAACAGTTTACTTCGAAATAAGCACTGAGAACTCAAACAGAAGACGTAAAAATAAAGAGAAGAGCTCTTGTTAGATCTCGCTTGAGAATTCACTTGATTTCCGTCTATTATTCACTAGTCTTATTTTCTGAATTTCCATTTGGAAATACTACTCAGTCCATGCATGAGTTAGTTTTCAATGTAAGAATTACTTCCTACTGAGAAGAAACGTGCCATTCGTAATGGGATTATCTTTCCACCACACATAAGGGAAAGTCGTTTCGTTCTGTTATTCACTATTATATTGTCACAAACTGGTATTTTTTTACGTAGCATTGCTAAATGATAGATGGGGGTTACAATTACTGTATAAAAATGGTCTAGACAAGAGTAGGAACCACAGTTATCTATGTTATTTTGTAACGTAGCTACCATTTTATTCAATTTAGCTTGTAAATAGGAAAAAAATATTAGTTTTCTTATCCCACAAGTAATCACAGCAATTTTTTAATTTAAAGTTGAGAACATACTTTGTTAAATGAACGAAACAATTTAAAAAAGCGAAAATATCATAATTCTAGTTTACTGATATATAAATAAAAACAAACAAAAACTGATGTTCTTAAATTTTTCCGATTTAGTGAATTTTCATTAATTTACAGGCAAATACTGGCACTTTTGCCGTAACTTAATGGTTTTAGATTTAAAAAAAATAAATATCAATGTTGATTTTCTATTTTGTGGTCTTACTGCATAAAAAATGGACTAGACAGGTGGAAGCACAGTTGTCTATGTTATTTTGTACTACAACTACTTTATTTTCTTACATTCGATTTATCTTGTGAATAGGAACAAATTTCTGTGGTAGTGCTACTCAAATGACTAATGAGCGGGTTCGAACGCCGTGCTCTGTATCAACAACCAAAAGCTACGTCCTGAACACTGAATAAATGAACACAAATGTCAAAGGCATTCCATAACAAAAAATATATAAAAGGGCATTAGATTACCACACTCAATCTTAAATTGGCTCACATATTTCACTTATTTCAAAGTTTTTTTGTTTTTTTTTAAATTTACGAGAGATTTTTTTTTAAAGTGACTTTAGTGACCGTTTTACAAAATTAAGGAACTTTTAGTGACCAAAAGTAAAACAAGTGACTTTTAGTTGAAATAGTGACCCGGTGGTAGGCTTGCTAATATAATTGGGACAGAGCTAAGTCAAAATTTACTAAAATGCCCTAACAAAATAGGGTTCATCGTTAAAGCAATTTTTCTTCCTTAATGCAGTCTACAAGTTGTATCAATCTTTTCCCCTTTACCCCTGTGTCATACATGCAATTTCATCCTTCAAGGAAGTGCTAGAGCTAACGAAATTTTAACTGTGTATGATGATGATGATGATGTGCAGTCTCGAAAAAAAAAAAGTCTCAAATCTAGAAGAGTCGATATTTATAACATGTGAAGCGTTCTTTTAATCAACAAAAAGAAAACCCGTAACGCATGCGTTTTACCACAGCAGCTCCACTGGAAAGATTTAATTTACCAATGCCTTCTTCAATGATAAACGTGGCGTAAATACTCACAACTGAAGCAAATTTACATTCAGTTATATTAAGTATCTCCGCCCAGTGGTGGGCGTTTCAGCTTCACTGGTTGTAGTTTTGCACTTGTTGAGCAGCGAACCACAAACTGTTGTGTATTCTGGTTCTAGTTTCGAAGCTCTTCACCTGTTACATACACTTCTTCATTTTAAAGGATCTTTATTTAATAACTATGGACATTTTATTTTTGTCTGTTTGCGACATGGGCCATGCAATGTGTTTAATAAGCATAAACACTGAAAAGCAACAAAGCACAAATGACGAAACAAGTATAAATTTACATAAACGAAAACTTAATTTACTCCTTTTTTCATATTTGGATAAACAATTTTCATGCATGGTATTACGCATAGAGGGCCGGTACATCAAATCAAACTAACCTAAATATCTGGCATCGGAAATGCAGTAGTCAAAAAAGCAAAACATTTCGCTATTCCACTAATAACATCGTCAGGTGTACGTCAGATTACGTGTGTATGTACAAGGAAATATGCGAAAATATACGAATTCTATGTTCATTGTGATATTTACATCTTATCACCTCCTACAGTAGTGAACTTCGGAGGTAAATATATTAGCACAATTAACATAAATATATTAGCACATTTTAACATATTCTGTTGCACATACACACAAACAATAATTTAAATTTAAAACACATATTTCATTAGCCTGTGGTGTCGAAAAAAAAAAAACAGCTTCGTGTATTTCACTATTGCATTTCCGAAGGTCTTCCTGACATGAAAACAAGAAAGAAAAAAGTACAGACCATCAAGGGTGCACAAATGCTTCGTTTCGGCGCTAAAGGTTGATGAAAGCGTGGGAAAATGAACTTTAAAGCTTGATATGTCCAATACCATTATCAGTAGAACCGAAGCGACATGGTATCCTCAAAGACTTCGAACCTGGTATCGAAAAATGCATATTACAAAATTGTGCAATGGACGTGCAAGGGATTTCCCAAAGGAAATAGTGAATTCCCAGACATTCTCTGCAGTAAAGGGGCGAAATTAGCACGAAAAAACGACTTTCTGTACGAGTACAGATGATAAACGTAAACAATGTCATCTAACCGGACAATTATAGTCCCTTTTACAAATGCACCAAACATTCTTATGTATTTATGTTGGTATTTATGTAAATTACTCCTGTTTGTTGTGCAACCACGCATCCTTATTCAAAAAATAGTTCCTCAAAGGAAATCTGTTCGAGATATTGAATTGCCGCAAACGAATTATTGTTACTTCCTAAAAGGTAGTCTCATTCATGCTTATTTCGATCATTTAAGAGAATTTCTGGGTATCCACTATTTCTATTGGGAAATCCCTTGCGCACCCGTTGTACAAATTTGGAATATGCATTTTTCGATAGACCAGGTTCGAAGTCTTTGAGGATATCATGCCGCCTCAGTTCTATTGTTAATAGTATTGGAAATATCAAGCTCTATAGTTTATTATCCCACGCTTTCGGTAGCTCTTAGCGCCGTAACGAAGTAGTTGTGCACTCTCGATGATCTACACTTTTTTTTTCATGTCAGGAATCTAGTGAGCTGGTTTTGTCAGTGTTATTTTGCAACACCCTGTACATATTAAGTAATACATCGCTGCACTTATATTGCAAACTACACTTATATCCACAGAGCAGGAGATTTTTTTTTAAAAAAATGCTTGGCAGACAGAAATTTACATAACGGGCTTCGCAGATGCACTTTGAATAAGTCTTTCCGTCCTTTTCTTATTTCCCAACCGAATGAACTGTGTATTAATAATTTTATCATCTAAAAATATTGAGAACTGAAGACAGTACGTTAAAATTTTCACAAAAATATTAACTCAAAGTACGAAACAACGATATTTCACTTTTAAAGCCCCTGAGCCCACTGAAGACAAGGAGGGGGGGTTAAGTGTATTTTACGTATAAGACAAGAGAAACCACGGCATACAACACAGATCTATGTACATACAGGTACATAATACAACTGTCAAGTCACATTAAAGAATAGAATCAAGTCAGATGCTGAGCGAACAGAATTTTCCAAATTCTTAGGAAATAAATCTATTATCTATAATCTAAGGACAAACATCTCGAATGCACCAGATATAGATGAGCAGAAAATTTTCAGTTAAAGCAACTTTCAGCCTAGCAATGTCAAGTTATTTACAGTACTACTACTACAGTAAAACCTCGATTAACCGTCGCTCTCTGTTATCCGTCATCGTAAAAATGATTTCTTTTACTTAACAGGCTTTAAGTAAAAACAGATTTTTTTAATAAGTTTTTCCCTGCGGTGGTTTGGAAGTGCTATTTACAGTATAGCGTTTATAATTAAATTTCTGTTATCAGTCTATTCAGTTAATCGTCACAATCCCGGTCCCGACGGTGACAGTTAATGGAGGTTCCACTGTGCTTTCTAATCGTGAAATGCTTTATTTTAAATGCTGAAGATAAAGCCAATGTTCTTCTACACAAATACAATCTAATATGTGCCTACAACTAATAACAATCATTAACCTTCAGAAAATCTATTAGCATATTCTACTCAATAAAATGATAGCTCAAGAGCACAAGGGATGTTCTACAAAGCATTTAATGTGCATCTAGTTAATGATTCGGCAATCATGCACAAGTATAAAACAACCCATGAAAGATCTGCATATATGATCTAGATTACGAAAACACGATCCTCAGAAAACAGCTGCAAATAATTTCGTATTTTACGTTTTTCTCCCCAAATTCAGGAACAAACTTGACGAAGTGAATAAAGGCTTGGAATTGATTTCGTTGGAAAATGCATACATATTTTATACCCCCAAAATCTGTTTTTAGGTACATTAACCATTTTTATGAGCTACGTAGCTCAGTTGGTAGAGCGTTGGTTTTGCTTTGCATGGGCTCAGATCCAGTGGTCGGCCATACTGACTGAGGTGCATACAAGATTTCTCCTAATACCAGGCTTATTCCGGGATGGTATCTTAGACTAGGTCCTAGCCAAATCCTTCCCCATCCTATTCGGTCTGAGCCAAAGATGCCTAAAACCATAACAATGTTTCAATTCGTACTTGAGATCACACATACTAATTACAAAAAGGCCTCTGACAGCTTGAACCATTCAGCCATGCTTTTTACAAACGTGGAATACAAATCTAACTACATATAGACCAGAAAATTGTTCAAATTCCGTCATAATTCATAAAACACGTGCCCAGGATATTATGACCCTGTCTTGCTTCTAATTTCCAATGACAGATGGTCAACAAGAATGGTAAAGGGAATTAGTTTCAAGCTGTAAAACCCCTGTGCTATGTCACGGAACTCGAGAAAAAATGCCGACAGTTCTTAACATAAATTCAATACTTGAATAACGTATTAACCGATATAGTTCCAAAATATAGCAAAAGCAATATAAATTTTCAACATTTATAAAAAAAATAATCACTGTTACATTCAATAACTGGAATTTTTATATTTTAGTCCTAAATTAAAACATTTTAGATCTAGATTAAATTAGTATATTTTTCAACTATTCATATTTATGAGTCTAGATACTACGTATTTTAAAATTTTGATGTGTTGTATTTCCACTATATACAAGTCATGTCACCATGTTTCGCAGTACTTATTCATAATCACAAACCACATTTTCTGCATACTTAAGAAAGGGAGGTAAAACTACAGGTACAGATATAGTGAAAGAGATGATAACAAGAAAATAACGTAACTCATATTTACATTCATATTGTCATAATTCGTGAATCTCTTTCTATACTCATTCAATGTGTACCTTCTTTCCTTAACTGGGTTGAAAGTGACTGTGATTTGTGCCACTATCACTTGCCTGTTTGTTACAACAGTAAGGGACAGACATCGCTGGCCATACATTCAGAACCCTTCGGAGCTCACTGTGCTATCCATGTTTGATGGCTATGACCAAAATAGTGTATTCAGATACAATGTTGACTGATAAAGAGGTCAGGAGTTCTCACCACCTCCGCGATTGTGTATATAATTCATCGAGTATCTACTATCATGTCTTTTTTAAAGTCCATTAACCGAAGTCAGTTGGCCATGATGTTAGCTCTGAATACCTTTTTATACATATCCCGAGATTATTACCTATGTCTACACACATCATATAATTAAGAACTGCATATGTCCGATACTTTTTAAACCGGTTAGTATGCTATCCTCTCTCTATATTTCTTAAACTAATTTTATATTACAGATTTCAAATTAATTATTAATACAGAAATGAAATATCTGTGATACTGTTTAAATGTTCTTCACTACAAATATTGTCATATCTCAGTTGCCCGTTGGTTCTTTAATCAAACTTTTAAAATGTGTAGCTGCTTCTTAATTTATACAGTCTTACAGATTAGTAAGTCTAAAATACTCGAAAAAATAATAAAATTGGCACTTGGAATTTAAACAGCACCAACATGGCATTTTACCCTGTCACTTAGTATGTCCCTATTCAAGAAATAATTTAATTTGTTAGCTTTTCCCATTCAAAAAAAATTACAAAATACTCTGCTATCAAGAAAGAATTTTAATTTTTCAGATTTCGTTTATACTTCCACAAAATAACGACGGGAAAATATCTACAACACAGAAAATTTGTCATAATTGTGTTAGCAAGCTAACTTCTTACATTCGAATCCAAACGCAGAAATTAAAGTTTTTCAAACTTATTCTGCTAAAGGAGTTAAACAAAAACTTTATACAACAATATTGTTAATCATGGAAGATTGTAAATCCTTACTAGAATAAATGAACCTCAGCAATACTTATAACAAGGCAGAATAGAAAAGAAATTTATTTACATGACAAACTACGGACACAAGTCAGCTAGCGTAAGTTACTTTGTAAAAATATCTACGAATACTACACGAAGTAGAACGACATGCTTTAAAAAATCAACAAAATGCAAAATGCAATATGAAGCAATTGTGAGTTACATTATAAATATTAAATTAGCGTTTTCATGCCTGCTTACACATATTTATATAAAAAATATATGCTGCATGCTGCACTTGCTGATGTAAAAATAGAGATCAGCATGGTCATAAAAGCACCTGTATTGTACTATAACATCTAGCCATCTACGTAGACATTGGAAATGTAAAATAATCTTTCGTGTGCTACCCACTACAGTGAAGAACACACGGCTCCTGTCTGTAAGAAAAAGCACAGTAAGCATCTAGAAAACGAAATTATACATTCAAAGTACACCACTAAAGAAAAAAAAACGCCAAAAAAAAAAGCAAAAACTGTGCAACTCGACCCTGTAAGAATAATCCTGGTAAATTTATTATCACCCAGTATGTTATTTTCACCACACCATAGACTGGTAGACGACGAAGAAAGTACGTTCTTCATATCCGTCGGAAACATATACCACGAAAAATGAAATATTCTGCATGCAAAACAAAAATACGGTCAACTTCAAAAAGCAGTAAACAATTACAGCGCATTCCACGTACGTAACGTTTGACAAAGTACAAAACATTTTTCTATTCCTTATACCAAGGATCATCATCAGCTGTCTTCTTAGATAAGATAAATTAAATACATGGGCGGTATCAGTCGTCGTCTTCTCATTCAACCGATATGCATAAGACAACATTGTACCTAGAGAATTGGATTTTGTTAGAACTATTGAGACTTTGGTTACAGGTTTCAGGTCATGACAAATTTTGAAGGTATCACTGATCCGTAAGTCCCCAACAGACCACTGGGAAGGTATCCGAAGACGATCAATTTTAGACAATAATTACCCCGAGTGTGTGCTTTTATTCTGGAATGCTTTCAATTATTACTCGAAATCTAAAACTGGAAATGAAGGTATGACAGATCAAAAATGTGAATTACGAATATGACAAATTAATCCGCAAGAACGTGTTGCCAACTCAAACAAAATTCTAAAAGATGAAACTCTAACCTTGGTCAACTCAACATCCGAATTTGATAACGTATCAGGCACACTGAGTGTACTGGAAGATGTGCTTCACGATAGTTAAAAGATGAAGCTAACCCATATATGTTTCCCACCAAGATAAAACACACAGATAGCTAAAAGACACAAGAGAACATACCATGTGATGTGGTTGAACTAAATATTGGATTCTATACGACGAAATTCTGTAAATGAAAGTGTGGTTACCTGTTTTCTACATTAAACAGTAAAATGTTCACAGTAACTATTTCCATTTTAACTGTTTGTGTCTAATATACAAATTCAGAACTGAGCTGTTTTAATAATAGACATAAACGAGCTAACTCGTAGCGAAACCAGTTACAAACTTGTATCCCAAGGCGCTTAAATTAACATGGACCATGAAAGGAAACTGAGAAGTAGAGCAAAGTCAAATTTATGTATCTTTTTAATTAATTTAAATAGTAAAATTAATACGATTCTTACAAACTTCAATTAGATTGAACACAATATAGTGGAGTGAAATTTCAAGATCAATGGGAACCGAAATACTTCTTTCGATTACATAATACGAAATGCATTCTAATTTGACCTGGACTTCTGTTTCCAGTAAATTTCTTTTAAAAATTGTGCCTAATATTATAGTGCATTTGCTAACACTGATATCTCATGCTACCAGAACGTCACTTGTTTCGTTGATTTCCGAATTTTGAATTTCTTTTAAGGCCTTTGGGAATCTGAGGCTCAGGCCGGGATAGGTTGGGGAAAGAATTGTGAAAGGTATATTTTGTAGTGACCATTTCGGCGTTTGCCTGGTGTGACTGAGGAAAAAACCTCAGCCAGGATGGTCACCCGCTGGATCGATCCCAGGACCTCCCGCATGCTAAAAAAACGTTGATTTCAGATGCCATGACAACAACGGCATTACAAAAAGGAAATTGGCGAGGGAATGTGTGTGTTTCCGTGCAGCTGGTGAACATTTTTTTTTTTAATTTCTCTGCACGAAAGATGTGTGTGTGGCAATGAAATTCACCAGAGACTTCAAGCATAATTTGGTAAGCCGTGTCTGTTCTGTTCATCTGCGTCTGAGTGGTATAAAGCAGTAGTTCTCAACCTTTATGAAACAACGGCCCGTTAAATTATATTTTTATGAGACAAGAGAGAATTTTGTCTAATGAATTTACTCATAAATGCCTTTCGAATTTTTTTAAAGATCACGTATTAAACTAACAAGTATTAATAATAAATTATGGCATAATCGTAAAGAGTATTGGTGTATTTATGTATACGATGTGGCATGTTCACAAACATAAAAGTTACATTTCAGTCGCTGGACTCATGAAACCTTGCAAAATATTGTAAACTACTCGGATCAACGTAATGAAATAAATTTATGTAAATTTTCGTTGGGATAACCCATTGTGATCAACAAAAGTTTAAATATTATTCTGTTTAAATTGATCATTGTATGCTAAATTAAGTTTAATTATGCTGGCTTGAAGAAGAACAGTAGTTAGAAAATATTTATCCATATAAGTCAGATGAGCAGGGAAAGCAGCAGAAAGATGCCAAATTGTCGGCGTGACACTTATCAGTTATCATCACAAACACATTAAAAGTATTAATTTAATAAATTAAAATGTATGACTCCCTCAATTGTAAACACTGATTAATATTTTAGATTTAGAAAACATAGCACTTTAGCAATGAAGTCATGAAAAAGTTAAAAGTTAGTTACTTTTATTACTACTGAATTTTTCAAGGCTTTAGTTAGGCTAGTGTGACTTCTGCTTATTGTCTGTTACCATGTTAATGCTGGAATGAATTGAAGTGATAGCCAAACAGAGTCATTCATAAAGTTGAAGGTGGTTCCTCCTTTTTATTTTATGCAGTCATGGCACAAAATGCAGTTTCACAAAGATATATGGTGAAAAAACAAAAGAGAAATCTCACTATTTCACTAAATTTGGATATTTCTATTTATCCATGATTTCGAATTTCTTATAGAATATCTACGCCTTTGCCCGATAATAATTCAATAAACTGAAGGGCTTCTTCAGGTGGAAACAATTATCTCTTTGAATTCAAAAAAAGAGTTCACAATCATTTTGCCCCCGAGGATTTTCATGTTTAAAATAATACTTTTCAAACAAAAACATCTTCAAATGAGATGAAAATGAACCCCAAACTGAATTTTGTGAGTGGAAATCATGTTTCCATAATATAATCTGATTATGACAGAAACATTTCATACAATCATATTAAGAGTTTGCGTTTCTTTCTGAGTGATTCGATCTCGTTACAGATTACGTATGGTTGTATCTGGGTTTATAAACTTTAAATTCAGTTCGTTGATGTAAGAAATATGTCGCTGAGATATCCCAGCCTAGATCCCATTTCTTTTCCTGGAAATAATGTGATATGTTACTTTTCTTATGAATTTGAAAGAGCTCAACTTTTTGAGAACCGAACTTTCCGCGGGATAGCCATCGAAACTTCCGAATGGAAAACATTTTGATCATCAAAGTCAATTTCATTGCTCAGCGCTTTTAACAATCCTGTAATCAAGTCACTGTTTATCATAAATAGTGAATAATTTTAACAGATTTGGGCAGGATTTGATTATCCTTAAGTGCTACTATTTTTGGAGACCAGGTTTCGCCTGTGAATGTAGCAGTGTTTAAAAATACATGGTTTGGTCACTGACATTAAGGCCTGTAGGCAGCGAGGGAACCAAGGGGGTCGCACTTTCATAAAACCTCCTTTTGTGTGTGTAAATAGGAGCTGAAATAATATGTCGTTGCCAGCGAGCCACACCCCCTTTTGGTTTGTGGCGACGGAGCTACTGACATTTGCTACACAAATGCTATTTAGGCATTCTGGGTACACGGTATTATTCACCTCACTTCAACTAGAAAATATCTAGTCATGAAAACTGCTAGGAAAACTAAAATAACAAATTCGAAAAGAACCTCTCGCGGTCTGGTATAATTCAAGTCAAGGCCGGTATCAGGCCGCGACCCAGCGGTTGAGAAACCCTGGTATAAAGCATTCAAGGAAGGCAGACAAAGCGTCGATAACGAAACACATAATGCATGTCGCAAATGCTGTTAACACCATGCCCAACGGTATGGGAGTAATTTGAAATACTATATTTTAAATTGGTTGAAAATACTTGACCACTGCGGCGCACGGAGTACCTCTCCCAGTACCTAATGTACATACACACAAAATTTAGTGTATATCATTGGACAAATGTAGATCTGTATTTAAAAAAATCTGTAAATTTTATTTTAAAATAGGTTGGCAACACTAACAATATGGGTGCTTGGGGACGGGGACACAAACAGAATGTTTCTATTATTGTGTCGAATAATGTGTGTGCCAAGTTACGATATGTGAGCGTCGCCGATACGTCCGACGGTAATGATGAATTTGCAAACAATACAATTTTAAAATGGCGGCAACACTGACAAGTGGAGGTGTAATATTGAAAGGAGTAAGGAGAGCGGGAAAGACTAGGTCCCATACAGTTAAGGTAACCACGGAACATTGTCGGAATTGGAATGGGATGTTATATCACACTACCCGTAGATCCCTGATATGTCTCAATGTGACTACAACCTATTTGCTACATTAAAGGAATTCTTGAGAGAGAAAAGTTGAGATCAAATGATGTGAAAAGAGTCATCCTTAGATGGTTTAAACAACAGAATAAATGTCCTGACCACGACGGAGAATACTCAAAAAGTAACTTACGCAAAAGCAGCTCTATGGTAAATAAATATCTGATTAAAAACAAGACCAGGTCAAATTTGAATATCCTTCGTATGATCAAGCTCAAACTGAGACGTTAAACAGAATAAATGTTATTTAAGAAACAGCAATATACTTACTACATAGAAACCTAACTTACAATGCAGAATACTGGTACAAATAAATTTCTTGAATACAGTGTAGTAACGAGGAAAATGATCAGTATTAATGATCAATTAAAGATATCTATTAAATAATTAGATAATTAGTGTGTGCACGAAACATTACGAATTATGGATCCAACATCCACCCTCCAACGGACTTCTCACGAAGTGGTACGTATTCTTTCTCGCATGATTTTTTTACAAATGAGTATCTACGATTATCAACGACAAGCTGTATAATAGTTTGAAACCAAGGTTTCTTAATATAACAATAATGTAATCCAGTCGTGATAATTAACAAAAGGTATGACAAAAGTGTAAGCAATTTATGTCTCAGAGAGTACAAACAATCTCAAGTCAATCTGCAGTTTGAACTATTGGGTTGATAATGAAATGTCTACCCCACGTGTGTCATGTCCAAAGGCCAAAAAAATGAAAACTACATTACCTGGTTAAACAAAGTAGTCGAAATCTGCAGTCATACCGTTCAGCCAACTATTGGATTTCGTGGCGAAAGAAGTCTGGAGCCTGCGATGCAAACAAATCATCAATTGCATGTTATACCGCCGGATCAGGGAAGGTTTTCCCTGTCAAGTGATCGAGATGTCGAAAGAGGTGGTAGTCCGTGGAAGAGAGATCGAGGAAATACAGTGGGTGAGGAAGAGTTTCATACTACAACTCATGGAGAGTTTGCACCGTTCTTTGCACGACGTGTAGGCGGGCATTGTCATGTAACATGAGGAAGTCTGTTGACCACTGCTGGATGCTTGAGAACTACTTTGCGATATATTTCATGGAATTCAGCACTGTAACTATCTGCAGTGATAGTTTCACCTCGCCTGAGAAAGGCATGATGGATCACTCTCACCACAGACACCACCACCTTCTGTGGGTGAAGATGTAGTTTAGGACACGTCTTGGACGTTGATCACGATCCAATCATTGTCCTGACCGTTTACAATTGTCATAGCAGATCCTTTTTATTATATTATAGCATATCCATAGTATTATTATCTAAAGTGATAATCCGATGCAGGAAACCTTACCGCTTATTCCTTACACCCAGAGAAAAGCACACCTCCAGACGGCGATTCTTGTTGGCCGGTGTCAACTCATGTGGCACCCATGAGTCCAACTTTTTCACCTTACCGATCGCAAGGAGCCGCCGACTGACAGTGCTATGGTGTATGACTAACTCGTCTGCAAGGCACGAACACTTTTCAGAGGGTCCGCTTTCAAGGTGCTCGTGAGCACCTCATCCGAACATGATGTTGGTCGGTGTCCACGGGGCTCATTTTGCAACGTTGTATCACCGGAACGAAATTGAGAAACCAATGCCGAATGGTGCGTTTATTCGCCATTCCTGTCCCAAATACACAGTTAATGTTTTTTGTGGCTTGCTGTGCAGAATGCCCCAATTTGAATTTATAAAGAAAAAGCACTCGCAGTTGTGTTCTCCATGGTGTACTTTCATACGACCCTGTTCATTAACACTGCCTCCTGACTGTCTGAGTACCCCAGCCCGTTTGCTGGACGTATACAGTTTGTAACGCTAGACGCGTGACCTCAGTAGATCCATGTTCTGTATTACCAGAGAGAAATGACTTAAAGAGAGGAATATCTTCCCATTAAAACCATCTACGCAGTCCTCTACTCACTTTACAAGTTTCGCTAACTGATTACTAGATGTCTCCTGGGTTGAACAAGCTTCACTATCTAACCGCTAGATGTCTCTTACATTACTTCTTCGACTTTCTACAGCGCGGTTGTTGAGATTGGGTTACGTGATCCTTCCACCCGTTATCCGGTCTCGGTAGAAAGAAGGGAAATAAAGAGAGAAAGCTGTCTCTTCCCTTCCCTTCATTTCGCTTCTCTCTGGTAGTAATCTCCACGTGGTTGAACTGAACTACAATGGGGAACCACAGGGGGTAGGGTCTCTTGAAGACTTGTCTCGTGCTTATCGCATAAAGTCAATTTGTTACCCTCACTATAAGCGCAGGCAGATATGAATTTACAGTAATTTTCAAGGAGGAAAGTTGATGTTTGCGTACGAGTTAGAACAAATAGTGTTGCATTCTTTCAATTGTATTCGCTGTATTTTCAGCTTACATGTCTATTCTACTTTCGCAACATGAGTTTATTTAGACTGAGAAATCAAGTCAGATCTTATGTCAGTCAAACACTCTTATGTTTTCAGCGTGTAACGGTTTCATTAACTTATTCGCGCTATCATTTTATTGTTATTGTGGTATATTGTGCAGGTAAGATTCCGTGCAATGTATGAAGGGAAGAAAGAGATCCCCCACCCCAGAGATTCCAATCTCTCCCCCGGGAGAATGTTGAATTTCTCTCTTATATTCTGCAATTTTTAACCATATCTCTTGGAAGAAAGTAAAGATTTTCCCGTTCTGTGCATGACTGCTCTTACATTGATAACAAGAGTGTCGGATATAAGGACCCGCGAATCCCGCAGCGTGGGGGGGCGACCCGAAAGGGGACCCCAACCAACTAATAAAATATAATTATCCGATGAAAATGATAGGACCCGATTTCACGAAAGTCATAGATTTGTAATTTGTACGAAATCGTGAGAGAAAGAAGATACAATTGTGCAAGAATAGCAAATAACTAAATAACACTGAATAGTTGTTTTTTTTGGCCCCGTCCGTTGAAAGGGGCCTAAAACCAATGTGCCCAGTGTCTTGATTGAAAAAGCAAGTTTTAGAAATTACTTATAGTCGGGGGGGCAGAGGGACTCCACGTGAACCCCACTTATCCATCTGGACCATTTTTTCTTATTCCTTGTTGTCTAAATAAAATTTATAGAGATGTTCCCCTCCAAACAATATAACTGACCTGAGGTGGCCATTTTTGATCCGAGGGTGGTCAAGTCAAAGGCGTATTAACTTATTTTCTATGAACGCCTACGTGTACACCCCTGATTCTTCGAATCATTTTTATTTTCTTATTTGTTATGTTCTAAATAAAATTTATGTTCCCAAAAAATAAAGCTGAACACAATAGTGGTCATTTTTAGTCGAAAAGTGGTCAAAGGCGTATATTTTACAATTAGTTTATATGACCCCCCACGTGCACACCCCTGATTCTTCGGAACCATTTTTACGTCCCTTAATAGCAAAGCTATAGCTAAAAGGGGCCTTCTATTCCCGCTCATGGTGTCCGCCCATCCGTCCGTTTCCAGAAACTAAATCTCAGGAACTACAAGGGTTAGTGAGGTGACTTTAAAAAACTAGCCAATAGCACCTAGAATCGTCTTGTTTCGTGCAGTGGTTCAGTGTTGTTTAATGTCAGTCCTCTGGACACCTTCACCCACAACGTAGGGTGTCGCTACATTGTAGTTACGCCCCTGATATTTTGTTGTTCGTCAGCAGCACAAAAGTAAGCCATAAAAAATAGCACTTATTTCCTTGAAAATTATCCCCCTCCAATGAACTCAAGTTCCCCCCGGGTGAAAGTGTCTGAATTCATCACTGCATATTAAAAAATGGCATTGGTTCACCTTACACAACGACCTTCGATTCATACACCTATCTCTGGGCATGAAATCCATCATAATTACGTATTGTACGTTGGGCTTGGTGTTGCTAACGATATCCGATATCCTATTCACTGATATCCGTATTCTGCATTGAGATCGGACTTCAAATCATCCATACTAAGCGTCGTGTACTTGAACAACCTCCAGCAATCAATCAAGTAATTGTGATCAAATTACAAAAATTAGGTTTACTATTGCTATGTTGGAAAAATTAACTTGGTTCTCAGTTTCTAAGATGGAACTGGTCTTTGATTGTCTACACCAGGGGTCTCCAACCTTATTCGTCAACGGGCTAGCCAAATTGCCTAAGCAGGAAGAGGACTAGCGCCACATTATAAAAGATCAGCTGAAAGGTAATATTCCCAATAACAAATAGAGTTCAATAACGCGTGATTTGCGATTTTGATCGATGTTATCTGATATCGCTTAATATTGCATGACAAACATTTTTTCCGATATTGGAAATCGATATTGATCTCCAATACCGGAAAACACTATCTTCCACTGATTGTGAGGGAAATTTATTGTTTTATTAAACGGAATACCTATATATTTTTACTGTTTTTTT
>JAGDQP010011909.1:0-41659 GCA_022664845.1 Lepisma saccharinum
GGGGGGGGGGGGGGGAAGAATTACTGACAGTATTATTCTTTTTAACAGTGTATGTGGTGTGCTATATTAAAAGAATTCTTTATCTTTTCGCGTGGGTGCAACCAACATCTTACATCATTTGCGATATTTTTTTTTTTAAGTTCATAGTATTCTATTCAAATTTTTATGACTATTTACTTCTTGTTGGAGAGGGTGATACTTGAAAAATCTCTTGACGACGACATCCCACACACTGACACTTCAAAAGACTATTTTCTTTTTTCGCTGATTTCCTGGTACTATTTCTTAAGAAGGCCAATATACCCAACACCTCCATATTGTTCAAAAATGGTTTAATGGACACTCACAACTTGTTCACACTCACACATTAAATTAAACTCATTAAGCAAAGACAAGAGGCTTGAGGGGTGGGGGAAGGGAGAGGAATTAATTTGCATTTGTATCTTTTTTTGTAATAGGAAGAGTCAAGGTATTTCAACATAGGATACACAAAGTCAATATTGTGGACTCATTGCATCATGGTTCTTTTTTATAATATCCTTCCCTCCCCACACCACATGACTTCCATCTCTTGTTAAAAGTGGTCCACAAGTATTCGAGCAAGTTTCTTTCTTTTTTATTTGTTAAATTCTTCCTACCTTCAGAGAGTGAGGCACGTGACTCCTTTCACCTGCTCAATCGGCTCCGCGCTTTTTCATCTTTTTCAATGTTATTTCCCACAACGCATTCAAACGTAAGAAATTACTGCTTCCAGTGTGACATGCTCACAGCCTTATGGTAATTATTTAATAGCATGAACAGTGTTGCCACCTTGCTAAAATAGGTTTTGGTAACTTAGTATGTATTACTCTTTAGCTTTATATCATATATGGCTTCACCCTATCTTTGTCCATACTCCAGTCCATGAGGAAAAGAAGAGACTGGACCAGTGGCGGTTCTAGAGGAAAAAAAAACTGGGGGGTAGCTCCAAATGTTTGTTTGTGTAAGTGGGTGTGATACACATTAGTCATTTTCAGTCATTTTTTAAAATTGCATATTAATTCTCCTTAAACCTTTTTCAGTGTAAGAAAAAAATAATTAGTTGAAGCAAAAAAGTGAACATTTTAATATTTTTCATTAGTGCATGGAATTTATGGAATTTACAGAGGGAAACTTATAGTTAACTGCCAAATTTACACTGGATAAAATGACTTGATTGGATTTTACACTACATAAAACGGCACATATACACACTTAATAATCTATAGATACCACACTGGATGTATTGCTTTATTCAACACCAATTTAGACCTAAATAAGATGATTGAAAAAAAAAAAAAAACAGCAAAAAAGATTTCTACTTTCTATTTGTAGGTCGGACTAGAATTTCCTATATTATTTTTATAGTAAGAAGTCGGACAATGATTAGCGTTCTGTCGTTTTCGGTATAAGCTACTGGTGGTATAATTTCGAAATAACACCGCATTGCCTATAAGCAATAAATTTTTAGTTGATATGGTCTTCCCTTTGTTACAACGTTGTTGATAGTGAAGACTTCTAACAATCTTCTAACCTTCTAACTTCTAGTGAAGGTTTTAAAAACAAAAAAATACTATGTTAGATAACCAAAAAACAATAAAATAACTACTTGAAACTTGGTCTAAGAAATTAAAAAATCGTTTAAAACTCGACAAAATGCAGTTTCTAACATACACTGTGACTCCTTCCCCCACCCCATGTTTATAGAAGAAGCTTATCATGGTACACTTCATTTCATGTTCAAGAATCGATAACATTAAACTTCTTGCAAAATAAATATTAATTATACTAAATATTTCAAGACAATTGAGGATATTAGTTTATCTTCACTGCAAAAAAATGGGAGTGCCCAGCCCCCCCAGCCCCGGCCTAGAACCGCCTCTGGACTGGATTAATTGGAAAGTACCATTGTGAGGAGCACTCGAACCCGTGCCCAAGCAGTAGTGCCATCTCGGATTAATTGTATGAATCATTCATCAATTCACCATCTATCTGACTATGAGGGAAGTCAGGCAAAATCTGCGCGAGCAGCACTCAAACTATGCCGGAGAAGAAGAACAATATAAGGGTAAGGTGAGGGCTCCAGTGGTCGGCCAATTAAGGGAATCGTTCATTAATTTTGTTTCCAGATTTCTTTATTGGCCTAATACTTACACTTGCACTCTTTACTTTCTTTCTTTATTGTTTTCTCAGCTATAATAAAACATTTCTTTTTCAAAATTTAAATGTACTTCGTATTAATATTGTTTTTAGGAGAATAGGCAATATTCATCAGTTGTCGTTTTCTCAGTATCAGTAGTCAGCCATGTAGGTACCAGTGGTCAGCCATGTAGGTACCAGTTGTCGAGCACGTGCCAAACACAAGCGAAATATACATTAAAAATAATTACTCTTTCGTTTAGATCCACTTAAAATAATCAAGCCCATAATGTAATGTTAAAAGATCGCTAAGTGTATATTGTTAAGAAAAGTAATGATGGGTGTTCTTCCCGAAGGCAGGTCCTGAGCAGAAAGTTCCAGAGCAAGGTTTACTGATGGTGATTTGCCATTGCCTTCCATCGTATGAAGATGATATCATAAGAACGGAAACTATACTTTAACGTGGGAAACGAACCTTGACCTATTGATTACAAATCAGCGAGCGTTAGCATTCACCCACATGGTACACTATTTGGATCAATAATACATAAGACTTAAACATAATTATAATACAATAATACATAACTATAATACATAGAAACATAAATTTAACAGCACAACAAAACTAGATAAGAAACACTGCTGACACTCTGGCCGACGGTAGGTACGCACGTTACTTCTATATATATCTGAAGTCGGATACAATAATATTCTTAATAGTTATGACTGTTCGTTGTATGATAGAAAGTCAAAACAGACAGACCATTTGAAAAGGTAGAAAAACAATTTATGTCCTAAAACTACTTTAAAAAACGACAGACTTTTGTCCTAAATTTTAAGACGCGACGCTCTTCTTAATCCTTAAATAAGATTACCGACATCTTCTAATCTAACCAGGAAAGCAAGATACTTATTACCTTTTTGCCGGCTTATAATGCCACTTTTGATAGCTGATAGAACCTAAAGGCGTACAAAAACAAGAGATAATTTTTATACATATATTTTTTATGACATTGGTCTTGTTTTAATGATATTTATGTGAAAATGACCGACCACTAGTGCAGTAATTCTGCATACCCACTCCCCATGGGAGGTGTTACCCTCAACTTTAAGATTTTTGCGGTTAAAAATCGATAGAAACCGTGCAAAACTCCACTGACGCCCTCCCAATTTTGACTTTACCCCCCAAACTGAAAATCCTGGCGGAATCCCTGCACTAGTGTATGACCGATGCCCTTCCCTATCATTCCGTCATTTATCAACTGACTGAGGGAAGAATTCTAACAATTTAGTCAGCGTTAGCAGCACGCATGGCTATGCAGGAGCAGTAGTGGCACTAAGCTTACTTAAAGGTATCATTCCGATATTCATCTCCTATGACTGAAAGGAGCCGCGCAAAACTTTAATCCTGTGCTCAAGCTACAGCGTCAGTGTATATATTGAAGGTATAATTCCATTACTCGTATGGCTAACAAGTAATGATATTGATGGTTCAAAGCGCTTTTTTGACCAAAGTTGGCAGAGGAGTAGAGGACAGACATCATGAGACGTCCAGAAAACACGTTTTCGTCCATGAAGGTGGTCGTAGTGTCTAAAATTCTGATTCACCGGAGTAGGTAATTAGTTATAGTGTGATCTAAGTCTGAAAATACACGTTTATTTTCTTACATGAATGGTTACAAATACACATTAATAGATTGTTGGTGGAATGCACTATCAATTAGTTATTAGAGGGCACATTCCTCATAGCCGCCATCTTGAAGTTGGCCATCTTGAAGCTTATTCAGGGGGCCGTGTAATAATATCAATCTGGGCTAGAATGTTTGCAGAAATACAACGGTGAAGTCAGTTTTGTTGTAAATTAATTTTGGTGAGAGATAAAATTAATGTGTATTTATTTCCATTCCTTTAAGCGTTTTATAAATAAACGTGTGTTTTCAGACTTAGAGCACACTGTATAAATACTTACTCGTGGTTCCTGAACGTTTCTTGACCGATAGGTTTACTTGTAAGAGACTTACAAAAGGGTCTGTAAAAGTAACGATAAAGGAGACTTACAAAAAGTTATCCAGGACAGACCTTCGAGTTCACAAAAATGCGAAGATATTGTATTACCTTATTCAAACTTACTGAAGTTGTTTAAGACATTTTAATTATCGAAAACAAAATGCAATGGAAGGAAAACTTATATTTCAGTTATAAATGTAGAGCTCAAATTACTATAAAAATCATGAGATATATACTAAAGATAGCTGAACAATTAAACACACACAAAAAAAATCACATTGGCTTGAAATCACTATAAGGACAAAATTAATAAATTACCTTTTAATGTGTCATGATTAGAGCCCGGAAGTCTGGCATAATACCTTTTCATTTTCCTTGCGAATTATCAGCAAATAATAAATAATAAGTAACGTTTTTACTCATCGTGGGAGCGTTCAAAGAGGATTTTCATTTTGCCTTTTTGCCTATTTTACCTTCTGTTGCCTATTTCTAAATATAATGCTTTTTTTTTCTGCCTTTTAATGTATTTAAGCTTTTTTTTTTTTACTTTTGGCGTTAAACACAAACAAAAATATATCAACACTGCCTTTGTCGCCTTAAGCTGTCTCTTAGCCATGAAATCAGGGGAAGAAAATTGTGACTAGGGGTGATTCTTATTAGGCTGACGTTGTGTATCGCCTCCTATTTACTGTCACTGTTCATTACTTCAGTATTTTCTGAATCTCAGGTGCAATTCATGTCATTAAGACCTGTGACTAGCTGATGACGTGACAGCTAACGCATACTACGCTACGTGGCCAGAAGCAATAATAAAACTTGAGAGAAAAGGCGAAAAACTGGTGAATACCATGGATATTGTGTGAGGAAACAATGAACAAATTGTTGGATGTGTCAGAACAAATTTAAATATGTAATGGGTGAAAATGAGTAAATTAAAAACATATGCAATGTACTTAAATTTGAAAACTAAATTGTCGTTGATATGAACCCGTCAGTAATACTTTATATTTTATGTATGCTTTTAATTCTTCTGTAAACATTCAGACATTTTTTTTTCATAAGTGAAAACAGTTCTCAGAGACAGAAGGCTTAATATGTGTTGAAAACTTTCGAAGAATCAACTTGGGGTACTCTTTTCTATCTGAAACTATCTGCAACTTATACTCTTTTTCTTATTTTTCGATTTGACGTATTTTCTCATGGAAAGAGCAGATGTGTGCGCCTACTGGACTTCGAAGTTCATTTTTGATTGTAAAGTTAATGCAATGCAGTAAGCACTCTCTGAGCTGCTCAGCAAATTGTCCATCGAATAGCACCGAGCACGAAAGGCTAATTCTAAATTTCTTGTTACCGTATTTACTAGAATATAAACACTCCTCGAATATAAGCGCGCCCTAAAAATTTGTTTCGGCTTTGAGAATTCGTTTGTTATGCGAGCATCACCATAGAAAATTCACTCATGGCTCGTCATTGGCTGAAAAATCAGTGACTTTATAGAAATATCTATGCAGATAGAGTTAGTACCTCTATCAATTCTATATAATTCAGTATTCGGCGAGGTTTGAAGCCCGAGCCTTTCAGTCTATTTCTCCAGTTTGCCTGAAAACATATTATGCAATTATAAGCACCCCTCCTACATTAAAAAAAGAAAAGAAACCGCCGCTTATATTCGAATAAACACGGTATTAAAGATTTTTGAGCCTAAAGTGCTTCCTGGAGAGCGCTCACTGTGTCGAATGCAGTGAATCTACCAGACAGCCCCCCCCCCCCCCAACTCTCGAGCGCACACCCCTAACTTAAAATTTTGTACGGTCAAAAATAGATTGAAACCATGCAATACTGCATTTACACCTTTTCAGTTTTTACTTTACATCCCTCAAAACTGAATTCCTGGTGGAATCCGTGGTCGAATGCGCCCAATATAATCAAATCGCTTGAGCTGTTGTGATGATTCATTGTTTTCAAATTATTTTTGTACAATTTGGTAACTTTTCGATGACTTATAAAAGAGAAATATTCAAACACAGTATCGAAAAGATTTTGTTGTAAAGATTTTGTCCTAGATTTTGTTCTAAAGAAAAGAAACAATGATGGATAAGTTCAGAACAGTTTACAAGCTAGGTCAGATGTAAAACTAATCGCACCACTCGTGCAATTCTGACTGACTTTACCTAGAACAAATGTTGATTATGATCCTTCAGTCCAACTAAAAATTACTGGCGACAAGAAGAAAGTCAACTCCTAGTGTCAACACTAGAAAAAGAGATGAAACTGCAAAGCAATGTTACCTCTGAAAAGTTTAGATTGCCAACCAAGTATGATTTTGATACACTCAAGGTAGCATAAACATCCCAGAAATATTAGTGATGGACCAACATGCATAGTAAGTGAGTCACTTGATTATCTTTTGATTGCATGCTAATTAGATCCATAACTAATTTCATTTGAATCAGTATCCCCGCCTTAAAGGCTATAATGGTAGCAATTACTAGAATTCCACTTTATTTTTATATAGAGTAAGGTAAGGTAATTTGGTGATTTTGTTATATTAAATGAATTTTTATAAGGAAAATAACAAAATTGTTTTGTTAACCTATATTTGTATATTGAAGCCTTCTAGGCAATCTTTTTCACAGTCTAAGATACAATAAACACACCGTAATTGCAAAAACAATGAAAACAACACTAGAAGGGAAGGTTATTTGGTGACATTATGAATCATTAACCAGGACTTTCCCTAAGCAAATGTACTACATAAAACAAATGTAATCACTCTGATTCATTAGATGACTTTTCACAACAGTCATCCATCACACATGAACATGGTTATTTCCTCGTCAATGTCCTGTACCTGACAACTTTCATGAAATGGTTGCATGATAAAGCTGTACGTAATCCAGTTTGCACCCGTCTTGCTTTTGACATCTTGTGATTACGAAAATCTACATTTCGTACACATCCAGGCATACCATCCTGCTTGTCTGAAGAAGTGAAGTTAACTTCCGAAAGTTCTGGAGAAAATTCATCTGTTTTTCAGTTTTAGATGACTCACAAGCTTAAAATTGACTGAAAAACTGTGCTAGAAATACTGATGCAGTTTTAAACTTGTCTGCCCTTGAAAACTAATTACAGATCCTTCTGCACAGAATGACATGCAGCAATTAAACATTAAAGCACTTTTCATGGAATTCACTGAATATTATCGTACCCGTAAATAACAACACAACGTTTCACTTATATTTCTGACCAATGATTGTTCTTTGTAACAGAGAGCAGGACATTGCACAGATAATGGATTGAAAATAGATGACATGCCATGAAGGTTAAAGTGCTAATACACAGTGGTAGCTTCAAAAGGGAACGGACTATTCGGTGACAGGTCTTGTAAGAATTATCACCAAATGATCTTTCCTTGCCCTTTTTGTGAATGCGCGCCTTCAAAGCATATATAGTAGTCGTCTATGCTCTTCTTTTCGTTGATAAAGTTCTGGTCTCCCTACAAAATATACGTTGAAAAGTGCATAGAGTTCTGAAACAAATGTAATTGCAGACTCCAATAACTCAGGCTATATTGTAAAACACGTAATGGACAACGATGGAATATGGAAAACCGGAGAAACTAGTTTTCGGACAGCCATAATCATCTGTTGGCTAAACTACTGTTTAACAGCGTTTAATTTATTTGCATCATGCATGATCGTAAATAAGCTTAAACCTGCATACAAAGAAAGGAAAAGAAGACTGAAAGAGAAATGACATACAATAAAGCTGACTACAAATCGCTTTGGTTAAGGGGCTTGTGATCTTATTACATACTGCATGGAAAATTTCAAAGGACTTAAGCGTTAGGCCTTGAGGGCAGATACTCGTAAGTTACATTCATGGCGCTAAGAATCAATTATACTTTCTTTCTTTTGTCAAAGAGATTTGAAAGCAGATATCATGTGTAATGTTCCCTAGGTATGTTGTTCAATGATGTTCAAGTCTGCAAGATCAGAAGATAGGAACTCAACTGATGTTGGAGGTCCTAGCGCGGAGATGGACAGTGACAGAAACTGTCGTTCGAGTTAAACATCGCATTGATATTGCAGAGTTTGATAATTAACTGATACATGTCGTTATAATTTCTGTCTATTACGAATGTGTGATGAAAGTTGATAATCGTAATGAAGAAATTGAAATAGAACACATTATTTAATAGAAGCAAGACCACGAAGAGAATGACGAGGTTACGATTAACTACGATGGTACTATTGGGCCGAATGTCCATGAACACAATCTACTGTCGTATACTACATTAAAACCCATAACAGGTTAAATCATTGCTTCAATATTCGAGATAAATTTGTTAGACTTTATTATTATGTTAATGTCGTGCAAAACCAAAGCTTACTCATTAGTACACAATTACTCCAAGTTGTTTACACAATTAATATAAATTAGCTGCAAACATACAATAAAGTTTTCCACAGAATACTCGAAGTATACAAACCATCTCTCTAATAACGTTCAGTTCAGTAAATCACTGCAGGACAAAGTCAGTCCTCTCGCTATGCTCAGATCGATAATATATATATATATATATCGTATCTATCAGAGCAGATCGATTAATTCGTTTGTAAATCATTGAAATATACTAAAATAAAGAACACAAATAGCATAAATCGTAACAAACAAATCTAAACTTTAGACTGCATAAATGTATCAACACCAAGTTCGTCGTTACCTAAGTTGTGAAGTCTGGCGTTCAACTAAAAGCACATATTATGGTACATTCCCTTACAACGCACTGCCTCTTCTAAATAAAAGATATACTTGCTATCTAACACATCAATGAACTACTTTCTTTCATGAAGCTTATTGTTATATTATATCAAGTTCAATTAGATTTAGTATTCTAAACACAATTCACAATCTTAAGTTTACTTCGATTAGATCTACTTGACTTATCTCACACTCAATCCTAGTGAACAAACTCATAAATACATACTAACGAAAAAACTTTGGGATGATTACTGAGGGCATATTTATTGTGTAACATCTATTCAAAAAATATTTAGAAACTTCTTTAAGAACCGTCGATCATACTAACAGGATTTACAAGATATGGAAAAGACAACACATATAAATAGTATTTATGTAACACAATGTAAAGTGGACTGTATCATTACGAATAAAACAATAACATTAGAAGTAGATACAGGAGCGACAGTAAACATTCTTTGGGAGACGACGTACGCAACCATAAAGAACTATGATGATATACAACCAACAACAACAGTTCTTCACTCAGTAAAATGGTCAATTATTAACAACTGTGGGAATAGAAAATTTGAAATGTAAAATCGATTTGAAAGATTTCTATCTGGAATTCTATATTGTTAAGGATACCATTCACAATTCATTACTAGGTAGAACTGGTTTAGCTATAGTATATCCAAACTGGAGACAAAAGTTTTCATGTAAAGGCATTAGAATCGTGTCAAAAGCCTAAAGAAAATATATCCGAGTATAATATGGTTGATACATTACACGACAAACAAGAGTTAAAACAAAAATTACTTAACCAATTTTCAACAATATTCAACACAAGTATAAAAGAACCTATAAAATATTATGATGCTTCTGGAATTACTAAAACAAGGCACTATAGCACCAGTGGCGTATTCTGAATGGACAAAATTCTACTGGGACTCTCCCCTCCCCACCATAGTGTAATGTTAATTAACTTAAATTTTCTGCTTTTTAAAGATTTTAACTAACAGTTATGTTTCTAAAACTTTTCTACTTTCTCTCCTTCTCCTCCTGTTGCTGTTACTACTACTACGATAAATAATAATAGTAATGTAATATTTATTAACTCACTACGAACAGCATGATGCCAATAACACTAACAACAAGTCATACAATATTCATATAATCGTGTCAATTAAGCAAATGGATAAATATACAGATATTCGATACAATACAATTATATTACGTAATAATTACTGATTAAACGTTTGAACGGGATATAAACGTTTGTCAGAAAGGGTCAATAATTTATGATGCCTTGTTCTATACAAGGTCACAGTAAAATTCAAATTTTCGATAACATATGAGCATTGAGTTGCATTTTCTAAGATATACTCCAAAAACTTTTGTCAGTAAGTTTCCTTCTATGTTCTGAAGATTCAACATTAAAAATATTGCACCACTAATCGTAATCTTTTAATAATAATAATAGTTTTTCTTGTAGCAATGGTAGTGGTGGGAATAGAACATATTAGGAAAACGACAAGAAGAAAAAGTAGAAAATTTTTAGAAGACAATTATTACTTAAATCTTAAGTAGAAAATGTATTAATATTACACCATGGGGAAAACCCTAGTATATACAATGATCAAACCAATATTCAATAAATTCCGCTAATTCTTACCATGGAGCACGATGTTACAAAAGCGCAGAGTCGCCTACCGTTAGTGTTGACAACCTGTTCAACACAATAGTCAGAAAAAGTGTAGACAAACAAACGAAGAAAAATCCGTCTTGAAGTTGTATACACTTGTTATAAAGCTGCTGCACTTCTATAGCCCTCCAAAGGACAATGACAAGAACATTCTCTATTGACTTTTGACCTCTGAAGTAATTTGATCATGGAGAGCCCTTATGTTTCCAATGTCGTAACGATGAAGCCATGTTTCATTAGCATGCTTAGTATAAGCCTAAAGAAGCGTTGCAACTTACTCAAAATGACGCAAAAGCGCTTGAGATGACAACACACGTTGTCTATTTTACTTGGAGTTCAAGCATTTGGAGACCCACTTCACTCAAAGATTATCTCCTTCGTTGAATCTTCCCAATATTTGTGCAATATTTTTTGAAGGTATTTGTCTGACTATAACTAAGAATTTTTACCTGCACAACATGAGTGGTCTCAATATGATCGCTCTGAATATTCTCTGTAAACGTGGTAGTCTCTTGTCTGCTCTAAACTGGGCAAACCATCTACCAACTGATGAAATAATATGGTTGAACACAGGCTCTAAAATCTCATACAAAGTTTGGTGATTCATACTTGCAGCATCGAAAACTGATCGTTGTATACATTTTTGTGAGTCTTCGAATTGCTTTCAAACTGCTAACATATCTTCTTATATGATTTTGAAAATAATAATAATAAATTTTCAAACTTTCGTTTTGGTTCATAGACTCATAGTGATTGATTATCAGAAAGTATTAGCACACAAACGATAACATACATATTTAAAAATGAACACTCCAGTGAAGTTTATAACTTAATAAATACACGGTTCTTCTTCCTTCTACTTATTGCGAACACAGTATTATTCAGCGCTAAATATCTCGTTAACAGTTGGAAACTGCAGAAAACGGTACAGGTGACATATATTTGTAGTAGATAGCCTGTTGTTCGCTTTACAAATTAACAACAAATTTGAAACATATTCCGATAAAACACAAAATGAATTTACCAAACCGAGGAGGCTATCAGCTATGGTTTACCAGTACCTGCCTGAAGCTGAAGTACTAAGAATTCCACAAGTGATGTATTCCCTCTTGTATATTTCTTCAGTGTATGAGTAGATCAAAACTGCAAGGTTTAAGACTTAATTTACGACTCAACAAATAATTGCCTCTTAACGCTGAAGAGTAGTACAAAGGGAAATCTATCACATCACATAAAGAACTTCGTATTAGACCAAAAATTGACTGATATGAGACAACGAATGAGAAAACTGTTACCTTCGAACATTTTTATTCTTACGACACTTACAGTCAGTCCCTCCTGTATTTATCTTTGTAGCTAAGGACTTCAATATTTAATACGGAAATTTTCAGAAAATGTACTAATCAGCTATGTAAAACACATTGCAGTACTCTTTGCCACCATATAGCAATAATAAGCTAAAAAGGTTACAAAAATTAAACATTTTTCATAGTTCAGGAATGAATACAATAAGACTGAATTGTAAAATGACTAATATTAATTAGCAGTAATTATCCTCTTAAGAAATTGGTTTTCTACAAGATAATAGCTAATATTTGACGTAAATTCGGATAATATAAAGCCTCGATAATTTTTACTGGGTAAATAAAAAAAGATAGAAAACAAAGCTTGAGAAACTTTCACTAATTAGACTGACTTTCGAAAAAAAACAAAAAAAAAACACTGTCATTGAATCCGAAAAATGGAAGAGCTACGAGAATCAGTGCTTCAACAACTGCTAATCAGGGATGTCGCCAGGAATTTCAGTTTGGGAGGTGGAGGGTGTGTAAAGTCGAAATTGGGAGGGTGTAAGTGAAGTTTTGCATGGTTTCTATCGATTTTTTTTTTACCGTAAAAAGTTTAAAGTTCGGGGTATCCTCGACAATTTGGGGGGTGACACCCCCTACAGGAAGGGGGGGGGGGGTTGGCGGAATCATTGCTGCAAATACATCTGGTTTAATCATCTTGCATGTTGATGTTTCACCCCAGATAAACTTCTTCCTTTCTTTCGTTTCCACAAACCAAACATTGAAAAGGATGTTCCTCCCTATTGCCCTGCATAGGGTAATTAATTAATATTTTTTGAAAATTATTTACACTCACAAATACAACATAACAAAACGGAAGCCAAGCAACCAAACTTGAAACGGAACTGTACTTTGTTTGCAAGTGAAAGAAAACAGAAATATGTAATCCTTTTGTAAAAGAAAATAAGCAAACCCCAAAATGCACTTTGTTTTGACAAGCAGACAACTAAGAATAAAACTTTTTTACCACGTTTTTATTAACTCACTTTCTTGTCTGTCTGTTCGGTACAAATTTTGCAATCGATTTTAAACTAACTTCCCGATGAGCTAGAGACTTGAAACTTTAAACATAGCTCAGAACTGGATGACAATTCAATATTCAATCATTAGATATACGACAGAATAATAAAGTTAACTGTAATTAATTAATTAATCAATCAAATAATTGGAAATTATCCTTAAATGCACGCAATTCCGCATCTATTGTGTGAAGTTTGAGTTGCCTACCTCGCAGGGAGCTTAATATTAATGTATTATAAATATAAAATAATTAAAAAAGAATTTTTAAAAAAGCAACGCTTTTTTAAGATGAACTAAAAAGTAAAAAAATAATAATTTGAATTAATCTTATGAATCGGAAAATAATAGGGTGGGTGCTCTTGCTTACCATAAAATCATAATATCTAAGAGCACCCACGCTTTTACTTTCCGATTCATAAGATTAATTCAATTTATTATTTTTTACTTTCAGTCTATCTTAAATAAGCATATTTTTTTTATCAAATTCCTTTTTTAATTATTTTTTTTCTCCACAATTACGGAACATTGGAAAACCATATAAACATCTCGAGTGTTCACGGACACTGGAGTTATCACATGGGCATACAGTCAATTTTGATACCTGCACAGTTTTCCTAAACTTTCAATAAAAATATTTCTCCCGCGTTACCATACATAAAAGTAAGGCTATACACTACGCGATACGCACGCGCCGTATGTATGTTTATTACTAAGTTTCCGGTTTAAATGAATTTTCGATTGACCGAATAGCTCTTAGGCATCAACTCATTTAAACCACACTTCCCGCTACTTTCCGAGACCATACACATTAACATCTGCAGATTAATCTATTTTTATTTACTTAAAGATGGCATCACTTCCTACACAGTATACAAGATCGAGATTTCCACTCTAGTATCTCTTTCGGCCAAATACACTCTGATCACTGGTCAAGTTGGATCAGACCTATTCGGGTCAAAGGTCAGACACACTCAACTATAAAATCAGTCAGCTGAGACCGCGAGTCGGGACTGCTCCAACTCACCCGGGTCGGGTTGGGTCGAACCTATTCAGTCATGAGTTTGGTCAGATCAGATTCACTTGGATCACGGGTTAGGTTGATCCTCAACTCAACTGTAGAGAGCATTAGGTCAGGGTTGTCAATCGAGTTGGAACTGTAGCCTCTGTTTTCACAGTAAACTTCTCAGGGCTTTTCTCAGCCACATAAGGAAAATGCCGATATAGTACCTACTAACTACGCCCTGGTTGACTACACTGTAAAAATAGGAGACACAACGTTCATCCAGAAAATGGAGGCAGCTGAGCTGCCTCCACTTTTTGGATTAACCTACATTCAGCCAGTTTTCGGTTGAACGTTTTACTTTCCGTAAAATTTCAAAATGCGTGTATACATTACATATATATGAGTGTTCCAACGTATTTCATTCAATCCGAGCATTTTTTAAAAGTAGAAAAGAATAAAAGGAAATATTCCTTTAAAATTAAAAAAAAAAAAAAAACTTGAAGTGGTAGGGTTTCGATCCAGGGTCCGCTAGCACACTGGTCAGACGCTCTAACCACTTCGCTACGAAGACAGTTGGTGACTTTGGCTTTCCGAGCGAGCTATGGTTGTACTGTGAAGGAGGTTAATTATTAACACGTTTTTGATTTTACTACGAGGAATGTCTCGTGAAAAAAAAAGGAGATTCTTTTGCTACAGTGTAAAGATTTATACCCAACTTAATTTCTCGGCCCACCAGTAAACTATTTGCTGTTCACAGTGTAAAGGCAATGTAAACACTCAAAATGGCGGGACGTTCAGTGACAAGCAAGTAACGTTACTCCTGTTACTGGATTATAGAATATCCAACTAAGGCTTAACATTCATCCACAAAAGGAGTAACCTCAAAATTTCCTGTTTAGCTTACACTTCGATTAGAAAATGACCGAGTTTTAAGCGGAAAATAAGTTGAACGTTCACGGACAAATCACTTTGGCCAGTTTCAACCCATTTTCAGCTAACGTTAAGCTATTACAAAGAAAATGTTAAACTTTAAAATGGAGTTAATTTTACCAATCTTTCCACTAAAAGGCTTACACTATATCCACGTTTAAGAGTAAATACAACAAAACGCTAATTTTCGACTTTTATTTCTCCATAAAGCGGAGTAACTTTCATCCATTTCGTGTTTCCAATTTTTACAGTGTACCTTCCAACATCCTCTCCCCTTCCCTATCCCGACCTGAGTCTGAGATGCTTAAAGGACATCAATAATGCTATCAGTCAATCAAAATAACCCTTCAAAAGAGATGATCGGAATTATAGTTGATTTTTTCCGAGGTCAGGATTGTCTGTAGTCGCAATTGCCATATATTCATGAGTAGAGGAACTCTTTTGAAGCGAAGTCTTATGTTCTCCAAATCTCTTTCTCTCTCTCTCTCCCTCTCTCTTTATCTGTATGTGTGTCTGTTTGTGTATGTATGTTGTATATAATTGACTATACTAACCTTATATTGCTGTTGAATTTGAAAGAGTAATAGTGCCAACTAACGTTACTTATGTAACCACAATGCATTTGTTTGCTTCCAAATGTCAGATTGTAATCCCGCCATGGACTGAATGTGGCTCCTACACACATCTTTTACTCTACAATTAGAAGTTAGGATTTGAGGAAGAGCAACAGACATACTGACAGGAAAATTAATAACTTTATTAACGAACTCAAGATGTTTTCTAACTTTCACAAGTCTTAATGGTGTTTAATTTACCGCAACCAAATCACTCCTTAATTTACGGTTGATTGCCACTGACGTTTGGAGACTGTAAAGTACGGTACCTCCAAAGAACAAGTCAAGGGAAAACATATACTGGTTGAAATCTGTGGTACTATTTGTGTATGATTTGTTGACTGATATGTAGTAATTGTCATGTAAAAATTGCATTGTTCCACGAAAGAATTTCCTTTTGTAAATCTTGGTACAATACAGGAAGTGTTGTCTATTGTTGTTGCAAAATGCATCATGGTTGCATCTGGTTAGTAAATGAAAGACCTGTACCATTGACTATTTCTTCCACTTATTGCGCTGTTAACAACAATACATCACAATACATGTTTACTACATACAATGGTGAATGTATATATGTACATATTATTATCTAGCCTGAACTTGAAGGCATTTTACATAATTCTGAGCTGAAGCTTTATATAATATTCTGGCTCGTTACCCCTATGTACGATTTGAGCCAGGAAAACGAGCAGTTCTCAAAGACGCAATACACACATGTAATACACACCTGATAGATAGATGGTGCTGCAATTTGTCGTTATATGGTTTAAACTAAGGGCTGATTTTCTTGCAAGCGTGCGTTGATTGCGATTTGGGTGGGTAGCTAATTGAAACATGTGTTTTATTGCGTGCTCTACGTGTAACACGTGTTTAAATTGGTTACTCATCCTAATCATAAGCATGGCACGCTTGCACGAAAATCAGCCCTTTAAGGCTCAAACAAACTAATTTAGGGCTGAATTACATGAAAGCTTGTGTTGCTTGTTTTGCGTGCGATTTGGGTGAGTAGCCAATTGAAGCACGTGTTTTATTGTAAGGTAAGCGTGACACGTGTTTCAGAGTTTTCTATTCGCCCAAATCGCACGCAAAGCAAGCAACGCAAGCATCTATGTAAATCAGGCCTTAGAGCGCTGAAGTTAGTCATCATGAAGCTGTGGAACGGTGCACAGTGTGCGTTTGTAATAAAGATTCTAAGCCAATTTTACTGGATAACTCAATTAGTTGAATCCTCTAATTTTACATAAGTTTGGACCGATATTAAGGTCTATGTTTTCTTTTTAGGAAAATTTGTTTTCATTTGAATCACATTTTATGCCAGTTTGATGCGAATTCCAACTAACAGCTGCTTCTTCTTACTCTCAGTCTTTTCCCACCCACGTGGGGTCGCCATTTCTGATGAGTCTTCTCCACAAAGCTCTGTCCTGAACTTCTTCCCCTGACAGACCTTTCTTCGCGAGATCCTTCTTAACCCTATCCATCCATTTCCTCCTTGGCCTCCCTCCACTTCTCTTTCCCTCCACTTCCATTGCCATCACTCTTCTGACTACATAGTCATTTCTTCTCCTCATTACATGTCCATACCACTGCAGTCTTCTTTATTGTATCTTCTTAGATATCTCTACAACTTTGGTTGTTCCTCTTACTCTCACATTTCTCACTTTGTCTCTTCTTGTTATCCCACACATCGAGCGTAGCATTCTCATTTCGGTGACATCTAATTTCTTTTCTTGTGCTTTCTTTATTGGCTCTGTACATCATTGCCGGTCTAACTACTTTTTTGTAAATCATCTCTTTATACTTCGCCGTGATTCTGCGGTCGCAGAAAACGCCACTTACTTTCTTCCAATTTCGCCATCCCCCTTGCATTCTGTGACCGAATCCGAATCGCCATTCCCAGTAACAGTTGAGCATAAATATTTAAAACTTTTCACTTTATTCAATCGTTCTTCTTGCAACATCACTTCTCCATTTCCTTCTCCGTTAAACTCAAGATACTGTTTTTTTCTACTAATCTTTAGGCCTCTATCTTCCAGAGACTTTCTTCAACTCTCTACTTTCCTTTTAAGTTCTTCCCTACTAGTATTGCATTGTACAATATCATCGGCAAACATCATACACCAGGGGGCTTCATCTCTCACATCCTGAGTTATAACGTCTATGACTACGTTGAAGAGGTACGGGCTTAAGCCTGAACCCTGGTGTAATCCAATCATAACGTGTATCAATGCCAACCATAACCATGGCGTGTCAATCCCACACTACTTCTTACCTGAGTTCTAGCTCTTGTATACATATCTTGAATTATCCTTACACATTTATCTGACACTCTTTTCTCCCTCAAGCATCTCCATACTTCCTGATGTGATACTCTGTAGTAGCCCTTCTTCAAATCAATAAAGAACGTATGCAATCCTTGTTGCTTTTCCTGATGCTTTTCCATAGTTTGTCTTAATACAAAAGTTGCATCCGTTGTACTTTTTCCTGGCATAAATCCAAATTGTTCTTCTCCTATTGATGTTTCTTCCCCTAATCTTCCTTCTATAACTTTCTCCCAAATCTTCATCGTGTGTGATATTAGCTTGATTACTCTATAATTTCCACAATCCTGTATATCTCCCTTCTCCCATCTCCGTAAAAATTGGTACAATAACACTCTCTCTCCACTGAGTTGGCATGTTTTCTTGCTCATAGATTTATTTTGCATCAGATCCCATACAATATCTATACCTTCTGGTCCCAAACTCTTCCACGCTTCTACTGGTATGCAATCAGGACCTGTAGCTTTTCCGGTCTTCATTTTCTTTACTGCTTTTTCTACTTCTTCTCGGCTTATTCTTGGTGCTGGTCCAGGATTCGTCGCTAAGAACTTTTCTAGGATTTTCTTCGTTTAGGAGCGTTTCGAAATATTCGGCCCATCTCTCTTTAATCCTGTTTTCATTGGTAAGCACTAATCCTTGGGCATTCTTAATTTGCCTAATAAGGGTAATATCTTTGGTGCCTTGTCTCTGGTGTTTGCTAACCTGTATAGCTTCTTCATTCCACCTGGTGTTTCAAGTTCGTCATACAGTTCATCCCAGGCTTGCGCTCTTGCTCTAACCACTTCCCTATTTGTTTCCTTATTAGCCGCTTTGAAGCTACATTTATCTTCTTCTGTCCCTGAAGCATCCCATCTTGTTTTAGCTCTCTTCTTCGCTTTAATAGCTTCTAGCACTTCCTCATTCCACCACCACGTCTCTTTTCCTGCAGGGGGGCTCTTTCCAGAAGCTCTACCCAAAGTCTTCTCTGCGGCCGTTAGCATGATCCTACTGTTCACATCCCACCATTTTTACACATCCTCTTCTTTCAGTTTTATTCTTTCGATAACCTCTTCCCTGAACAATTTTCTTAGTTTCTCTTTCTGGTCTCCACCATCTAATTTTGGACTCTCTATTTCGCGACCTCCTATTATTTCTACCTGCAAACTCCCAGTCCACAATCACCACTCGGTGTTGTGGGGCCATAATTTCACCATTGCCGTTCTTAATCTTCTTAAGATATTGTCTTCGGCACAAGAGGAAATCGATTTGACTTTCTTTTCCACTACTCTTGTAAGTTAAGAGATGCTCCAAAAAGGAAGTTAAGAGATGCTTCTAAAAAACATGTAATGCAAATCGCCAAGTAACAGCTTCTAAATGCCTAAAATATCTTTAACCATACCAGAATTCATTATATTTTGTTTCAGTCGCTATTATCTATTCGTGCTCAAGTTCCTTCGAACTGTTGGGAAACATGAGAAAAGTGCATACTAAGTTATTCTTCGTGCATGAACATAAATTTATATGAATTTGCATCCGTTTTGAAACTGCATAGTGAAAACAAGTTGCAAACAATTGAGATCTAAAACAGTATTTGAGGACTGAAGCCCATCGATCAAACTCTTGTACAGAGACTTACTAATAGTACCGACAATACAAAAGAAAAGGTAAAAGAGTCATACGTAATATAGACTCATAGAGAGAGAGTCCATAAATGTTTCTTGCTATATCTTTTGTATACTGACCCCTAAATAAAAAATAGACCTATAGTTCTTTGAATTCCTTCTTTGAATCTAGTGTCACCAAATCCAGTACCATACGTTAACGGATACCTATATTATTGTAACTTTAACGGATAGCCATTTGAAAAGAACACGATATTTCTGGACATTTCAATAACACCAATTCTATGCATGTCACTATAGCAGGGGTCTTCAAATGGCGGAGTCCAGTCCGGATCCGGACGCCGAAGTCTCTTTTACCCTGACCTCCGCAATTTGATACAAATTTGAGTTTACACTCTTTTAGCAATTTTGTTTCAACGCTGAATTGGATACGATCTCAAGAGTATTGTGTGACTGTATTATCTCTCTCTCTCTCTCTCTCTCTCTATATATATATATATATATATATATATATATACTTAAAAAAAACAAAAAACTATTCTATTCAGTTATACAAAGTAGCCTGTATCTTGCTGTCTTACTGTCCTATTTGAAATTACTAAGCGGTCGTATCTCAGTTTGTAGACTGGCATTCTGAAAGTCCTGGGAACGATCCCAGTGGCCACCAACCCTGACTAAGGTTTTTCCTCAGTCACGCCAGGCTCATATCGAGATGGTACCTACTGAAAAGGTCCTAGCTTACTAGCTCCCAACATCCTCGCCCGGATCCAATTCCGGCTTTAGCCTGAGATGCAGAAAGGCCATTAGTAAATTCAAAATCCTGTTTGAATTCATTTATCGACTTTAAGCATCGCAGGCTCAGGCTGGAGTAAGTTAGGAGAAAAGGGTCAGCCAGAGCCTAAGTTGAAGGTACCATTCCGCTGTCTGCCTAGTGTGACTAAGGCAAACCTTAGTCAAGATTGTCGACCGCTCGTTCGAACCAAGGACTCTGCGATAAGAAGCCAACAATCTATCAACTGAGCTCCTGACGTATACTCTGCTATCTGAACCACAAAGGTCTTTTCATTGCGGAATCACCATCAATCCGGACTCTGGGAAAAAATGATTGAATGCACTATATTGTCATTTCGTCTCAATGGAAACAAGCTCTAATAGATTTTCAATTAGAGCATAGTTAAGTATGTGGACCAGTTTTTATGTTCGGCCATAGCTACCTGTTCATCTTTTATGACTGTCACCGAAAATGTCCAGGGCGGAAAAGTTCACTTACAGAATATATTTACCGGTAATTTACGATCTACAAACATCACTGCTCTGTATATTTGAACTGACGGTGATTGGTTATAATGCTGATACATTGACCAAACCTATCTTGTTAATATTGTAAATTTGTCCGCACCTCCTTTCGCTATCAATAATAATAATAATAAAAGTGTAAAGCACAAACAGACTGACAATACTGAGAAGTGTTTTTTTTTTTTAAAGCAAGCGTTTAGGCGTCTCTTCTCATAATATTAGGGTGTAACCCGGAATAAAATTCAATGATCAAATAAATTAAAATCGGAACATGTAACAGGAGTTCCATAAGGCTTCCTATTTGTGCATTTCTCTCACGTGCTTTAGAAGAAGAAGAAAAAGCTCCATTTACGTCACTTATGAACTGCTTAGAAAGGCATCGAGAGCACCTCACTTCGCTGGGCACTCACATATAGGCCCTTGGTAGACTTTGAGATATGAAAACAGGTGAGGTGTGTTTCTTTCTTGTCTTCGAGCAAAAGAGAGAAAAAAAAAGTCCTCGTGCGTTATGTAACAAGTTGGAGGCTGGTTACATCCGCATAATTTAATCTTACTGTGTGCTTTTTTTTTCTTTTCCTGAACTCCACGCGCGTTTTTATCTAACTAACACTATTGGATTATGATCCCATGTATCAAAGCACCAAATACCACACCTCTTACAGAACTGTCACTTGTTTTTTTTCTTTATTCCTCTCATTACCAGTTGTTTCTTCAAGTTGATTGTAGATTAGGCATCAATGGCTTAGCTAGAACTCGAAACTTCTTTCTTTTTCTATCTCATTATCAAAAACATTTAGCATTTTAATCTTGCAGTGTTGTTTTTACATACTTCTCTTTAATTCACAATGGTTCATCTTGTCCTCAAATTTTGCTACGTTAATTTAACTCATTTCCCGGAATGATGAAAATTTGCATAGCGACGCAAGTCGGGCGACAATACAATATTCCATTATTACTTTCATGTATTTCTATATATTTCTATAGTTTAAAAGCATCTTTTAAGTTTTTAGTAAGAACATCTTTATCCTAAAATAAAGACTACCTCGCAACAATGTTGCTTTTGAGTGGTTGCAGAACACTTTACTATTTGTGTGACGAAACATCAGCTTGAGAAAAAAATATCCAAATACCGAAATAACTCGAAAAAAAAAAAAACTTGATTACTAATTAATGAATTTGTAAGGTGACTATACATTATAAGAGTGCGTCCCTACTTTTCTTTTTAGTCATGCATTACCAATTTGTTTTAAAAAAAATAAATTCTTTCGTTACACCGCTCACTGACTGTTAAGGACTTAGATCTAAACCAGGCCCGTAGCCAGTCGAAAACCTTAGGGGGGGGGGGCTGGGCAAAATTTAGGGGGGCCAGTCGATATATCAAACAGATTCCTTTGCGGAACGATTTTAAAAAGAAATGCGTGGTTGCTTAACAAACAGGAATAAATTATGTAGATTTCAGCAAATTTGCTGTACTGTCATTACCCGGTTAGAAGCCAGTGATTGCGTTTATCTTCTGTACTCATACGGAAAGTCGTCTCATTCGCGCTTTTCTATCCACATTTACTCCAGAGAATGTCTGGGAATTACCTACTTTCTTTGGGCCATCCCTTGCGAATCTACTGGGTAATTTGAGATATGCAGTTTTGGATAGAACAGGTCTAAAGTCTTTGAAGATGCCATGCCGGCTCAGTTGTACTCTTAATGGTACTGCAATTATCAAGTCTTATTTTAATATCAGGAATTTCGTGAAGTAGGTATGTCGGTGTTGGTTTACAACACGCTGTATAGCTATATATTGTATTTCCTCGCCGTAAATATCGCACATAGCCTTCGCCGATAAGGCATGATTACGGAAAAGTAACAGAATAACGGTAACGTGAAACGACTAGATATATTAGACCTGATTTAACCCAGACCCGTCACGAATCAAAATCTTTTGAAGGGGTACTGTTTCTGATAGTTGAGGGATCAGTTGCTTGATCTGATGAAGCATATGTGCCAATATATTATGCAAAATTATCACACTATTATTCAAAACTGATCTACAAGAATGGCATTATTATTTCCAGAAATTTAAGATAGTTAAAATTTGGAATAATTTATCTATTTACATCGAGTCAACCAGAGCAGCGTCGGTTTCGATACTAGCCTATACAGTTTCGATTGCCAAACTAACATGTGATTTGACTCAACCTACTTCTTATAGTTTTATCATTGGAGACTCGAAGTCCACATCCTTGGAACCCGATCAGCACTTCCGTTCACTTGTGTGTGGGAACATTCTTATATTGGGGGCTATAGGTATCCAATGAAAACTACTTGTGTAGTTTGTCTAGCTGAAAGGACTTCGCGCCTCATGAATAATTCTGAACCCCAATAAGCTTTTTAAAGCTCTAGGGAGATATTTTGGATTCCGCATCGTGGCGTTTGTCCGTCTCTCACAAACATTTTAATATTTTCGCTATTAATGGATTTCTTTCTTTTGACCCTACATTTTTTTTTATAGAAAATAATATAAAAAGAGGATTTCATTTTCTCGTGTTTATCGTGCCTAAAACTTTTGAAAATATACTTAACCATGATGTTTTTATAAATCCATTTGGTTACGTTGTATTTCTGTAATTTTCTGCTAAATATAGCAAGAGATAATGCTGATATCTTTTTGCCAACATTTTAAGCGTTTCACCTAAGCGACAGGTCCTTTCAGACCGGTTTATACTTCTCCATTTTCTATTTCTCCTAGCCACGATTGGATTAAATATACGTATATCGGTGGAGAATCTTTTTTGCACTATTTGTTTCTGGAAACAGTGTGGAAATTCGTTCTTTTAATTTTTATTTTCTTAAACTTCTTTTTTTGCAAAGAGTTAAGCAACCCCCTGGTGGCTAAGGTACTTTTGTGCATTTATATGCTAACCCATCCTTATATTTTTAGGGGAAGTTTGTCGAGTTCCTGTGGGGAAATTAGTTGTTTGTTCCAAGCAGGAATCGACTTAATAATACCATAGATTTTTGTTGTATTAGCTGCGCTTTTTATTGAACAAAGAAATTACGTGTGTATCAACTGTGTCCTGTGCAGAGATGTTTTGTTTTATTCTTCCTAAGTGCTGTTCATTATCTTTTGTTAGAAGTACTAAAACTTTTGGAAACGTCCTTAACCTTGATGTATTTAAAAAATCATTTGGTTACATTGTGTTTCTATCATTTGTTACTACGTATAGCAAATGATCAACATGCTGCCTACTTTGTCAATTTTTTTTAGCCTCTCGCCTAGGCGGCAGGTCCTTTCAGGCCGGTTTATTCTTCCCCATTTTTCTATTTCTCCTAGCTACGACTGAACTGAATACACAGATGTTAGTGGAGAATCTTTGTTGCACTATTTGTTTCTGGAAGATTAGTTTTTTTTTTGTTAGAAGTTGAGCAACCCCTATTGTGTCCAAATTGCTTTTGTGTTTTTATATGTTAAACCATTCCTATATTTTTAGGGGAAGTTTGCCGAGTTCCTGTGGGGGGTGTTAATTGTTTGTCCCAGTAGGAGCTACTTATATGTTCGTAGAGTTTTTGCTGGTGTTAGCTACACTTTTTATTGAACAAAAATGTTGAGTTTATGGTGTAGGTAAACTGCTAATTTATGGAAGTAAATACTTCAATGTTTATTTTTAGATTATATTTTTTATATATCGAGAGAGAATAGTTCTTTTTTAAAATATGAAAATAACTTCAGCTGACACACGTAATCTTATCTCAATCCTTCTATAATGTTACAAAAATTGGCATGCGCCCTGCGAACCACACCCGATACCTTTACCAATGGCGTTGTATTCTAACAAGATGTTAATTCAGGTTTGAATATTATTTTGTAATATTTTTCGCATAAGAAACTTCGAAAATGAATTTGCAATTTTGTAAGGGGATCATCAAGGGAATCTTTTCTGAAATTTGCTATAGGAAAGTACTTCTAAATCTATGTATAAAGTACTGATTTTCCGATTCATTAGAGTTACATTCGATGTGAAAACAATAGAATACGATATATTGTATAAAGCACACATTTGTACTAGTAATATACATTTAAGAGCATCTATATTAAAATTTTATCAAGCATATATTTGACCTTTAATTTTCATACATGTAGGGCGAGAGATATTTTTAAAAAAAAGGAACAGAGGATAGCGTGTCGAGCTACCAACGACGAGTACGGAAAGTTCCAGCTTCGAATCCCACAGCAGACGGTTGGATAATTTACTGTTGGAAAATTAATACTGTGTATCTTGATGAAAGCAAAGGACAAAATGCAGCTAATGTGTATACCAATAGACCATGCTCTATTTTGCCCAACTGAACCCGTTTTTTCTCAATGTGGAATAAACGGGAGAATGTTACTTCTACCATGTTAAAATTACGTTTCGGTACTAACGTTAAATCCACTTATTTTCAACGTATGTGTGCTACTGGGGCAGCGATGACATTTTTTTTTTCTTCTCTTAAATCAACACAACATACGATGTTGATTTCGGTGATTCAACACAATGAATGTGTTGTCAATGTTGAGTTATCATTGTGATAGTGCTAATATTACACCCTCCATGGTACTGAAGCATTGAAATGAACACGTTTGTCATGTTGATTTTAACAGAAAATAGTGGTCACCCTGGGACACCAGAGTGTTGAATTAACAGTCATTTTTTTTCGCAATGTACTGTCTTGTAAATATTACGTAAAACTCAACTTAAAATTAGTGCATCCATCCCAAAGTTATTTAGAAAAGATTTTTAAAATTAAAGTTAAGCCATTTTTCATGGCGATTATACATCTTCATGTATACACTTGACAAACAAAGAAAAGTGCCACGGTTATTATACAGTAAGTGAACCGTAGTTTGTGGTTATTCAAAAGTGGATGATTATTTCAGTGATAATAGTGTTAACAAGAATGTGAAAGTGATAATTAGAAATGGATCTTAACACCCTGAAAGTATAGCAATCATAAAAGTCTTTGTAAATGTTCTAAAACGGACTCGAATCACGTTTTCTCGTCCTATACTGAAATTGAAATAATTTGCGAATCTAATGTTTGTGTTCTGGATTCTTTTCTACAAGTCAGCTTCATTCCATAAACAAAAACAACAACAACAACAACAAAAAAAGAACTAATCATACTTACAAATCTTTATCTCCCCCCCCCCCCCCCCCCCCCACCACACACACACACACTTCTAGTTTGCCAATGTAGATCTGACTCTTTGGGATGACACTACAAAATTCTGACCAAGGACATCAAAACAACAGTTTTCACTATTCAGCAAATCTGGGAAGTTCAGAATTTCTGTTTTAAAAAAACGTTTTTAGGTCAAGAATGGTTCCGCATTTACAATCAGCAAGACGAATGATGAAAGTGTCTCAACACAGGGAAGTTGAAACAATGCAATCCGGAGTTTCTGGACGAAGTAATATCTACGCTAATTGCGCAGCGGATGTAGCTGAAAGCAAAAATATATTTTTTTTTTGTAGTAATAAGAGGAAAAAGCTAGGAAGCATATCGCAAGTGACTGTGAGAGTTTTGTTGTTTATAAAGCTAGGTAGATGTTCCAACATTGTGAGGGAAACACAATATGTTAGTTTATTAAATAAATAACTCTGTGGCTTACGGAATTCGTCGCAGTAGTAACACATGTTCGCCATTAGATACTATTCTGGGCAAGATCAAGCCAGTTTTCATTATGAACAGCTAATATCTCTCGAAGTTCCCTTCTAATACACTATTGTCCTCCCAACGGCATCTCGGTCTTCTTTCTTCCCAGCCACGATATAATATAATCTACGTTTTTACCTCATCCGAAATACATGGCCTGCCCATCTTCTACGTCGTGATTTCATCATCATCACTATTATTATTATTATTATTATATCCAGTGAATCATAAAGTCTGTGCTGTTCTTCATTATGCAGTCTGCTCCATTCTTCGGTCGTCTCGTCCCGTTTCGACCGTATATCTTCGTCAACCCAGCTTAATACCCGCACAGTGTCGTATTGTTACAGAATCTCAACATAACATCACACTTCTATATGTGATACATATGTATTTACAAAAGACCTCGGGGTGGCCGAGGTGTTAGAGCGCTCACTTTCTGTGCGCGTGATCACGGGTTCAAATCCCGCCGGGGTCAGTTGGACGGAGTGGTTCGGAGCACACTTCACCAAAAACCGTAGTAGGTCTCTGCGAGGTAGGCAAAATTGAGTTGTTGATTTCATTTAGAATTCTTTGTTTTCAGGTTTTACAATTATTTGTAATCTAATTAACCATTATTCATTTATTTCTGTTTCAGCAACCATAAACAGATTCATATCAGAATAAAAATTAGGAATGGTTTGTGGTTGCCTAAATGATACACTGACGTTTCATTAGTTAGATGTGCACTGACGTTTGACTGGCTGATGGTTCCCATGGATTTGTTATTTGTGTAGAATCTTAGTTCTAATTGGCTTTCATCTGCTTCCATTCTCTTTTTGTTGTTTCGATGTTTATGACTGGTCTAGATTCTATGTCCCTTCTTTGAACATGTCGAAATATACGAACGCATATGAATATGTGTTCTCGCGAATATATCATTGTAGGTGAAGAATATACAACTATCAACCTCTGATGTATAACATATGTGGATCATGTTACCTACCAGATGATCTGGAGCAATAATAAATATGACATTAAGAATTCTCTTTCCTTATCAAACAAATGTGCGCATCGGTGGTAAGACTGTGAATACCTACAGAACTTACATGATCTACTTATAATCAAGATCTTTGTGCATCTTTCTATTTTACCAGCGTTCTTTATATAACCTTTACACAATCCTTCGTCATTTTATCCACTCCTCTATTGAAATATGCTAAGGTACTACAATCTATCTAATCCAAGACTTAGCAGTTTCGTTCTTAGAAGTTCACCAGTTCGTTTAGGACGTTAATAACAATTCAGTCACTCTCATATATTTACGAAAGAAATTGCGTACGTTTTTAAGTAGTATGTTATCTTTATATTCCTGTTATATGTTATACGTTCGTGCACATTGTTTTCTCTCAGTTCAAGCCTGAGGGTTGACAACTGACATGTCTCACCGATTACTCTTCCGGGAGTAGGGATGGGACAGGTAAAGGTCTGCGTCGGCTGGCAAGACCTTAGCGTATGGTTCCAGCATTCGTCGTTGTGATGCTGTGAAAAACCATGACCCATATAGCACTGCTTTTTGATTCAAGATTCAAATTCCCTTGATTTTGCCCTGTTAGGTTTGACGTGAGACGCCAAGTATATTTCAAGCTTGATGCAATCTTGATTTTTGCTAAATGAAATATGCTTGAACTTAACAACCCAATTTTAAGCTTGATTATTCTTTGCCTAAACAAGGTACTTCGTGTCTTTGAAAAATCAAGCATGATTCAAGCTTGATTCAACATTTTTCTTGACAGGACAAGCTTGTTTTGAGCTTGTTGGTTTGATGTTTTAAGGCCAAAATAAGCTTGATTCAACTTGATTTTGCTATACGGGGAAAAACCTATCAGGATAGCCGGCAGTGAAACGTCCCCAAACCTAATGATCCCAAAAGTGGATCACACAGACAAATAGGGTCGCCAGGAGCCTAGAGTACCCACGCAACGCATCTAACCTAACCTCTAGCTCCAAACATTTTCTACACCCCAGACGAGCGGCGCAGAAATGCCTTCCAGATTTAAGAATATCTGGGAAAGAGGATTCCAGATCCTTGTGATCACTGTAAAAAAAAATAATTTAGATCGAGGGAGGAAATACCGGTAAGGCGACACCTCCAATCTTTTAATTAGATCGTCAGTTCATACTCCGAAGTACCAGCTGGTTCAGATTAGCGACAGATTAAGAAAGAAAAACGCAAATCTTTACTTGGGAAATAATCTCAAACGATGATACGCAAAACGACTCATATGTGACTCATACTGTGTCTTTACTCACTTCGAAGTCTACAGGGTGGCAAAAGACCATGTCTTACCTTTACCTTAGTAGGGCCCACACCTGTAGTCTGGAATCGCAATTCCTGAAATAAAGACGAACGAACACAACGAATGACGGTCGCAACTCAATCCAATCGTAGTGTCATAACGCAAAACGCAAATAATATTTATTCACACAAATCACATGCTGGAGTCACTTCATATGTCAATGCAGAAATAACCAGAAATTCAATATATAGTTCCTTTCCCAAGTCATCACTTCTCAGCTGGCGAAAGAATCCTACCACTGGTCTACGGATTTATGAACCGATCTAATCTAATTAAAATAACATCACTTAAAACGATAGGTTTACCGAAACACAGAAATAATGAGTATCAATTGCTGTCAACTTCACGTAACGATTCATAGCTAATTTCCAATAGATATCAAGTTAAACATTAAATAACTCACTGCACATTATAAACATTACTAAACACTGTACGAGGATTATGAACTAATGCCGGAGATCGTACCTGGTTAATTGAGAGGTTTCTACACTACGTTCACTGAATATAAACTCAAGATTGTTTTCGAAGAAATATAAAAATTTCAGAACTTCAATTTATTGCTTTGAATTTACATATTTCACGCTTTCGGCTATGATAATTTTATCAGAATCTGAACAGAATTACTGTTGAATTGTAAAACAAACAAATTTGAATCGCTGGTATACATGAATTAAGCAGAACTGAAAGTTATGTTGTCACACATTAATGTCCATAATTTCTGTAATAATTAACAAATTTCATTGATTTTTTCACAAATTATTTCCGAAATATTGTTGTACAATTTAGAAAAGTTTTAGTACAGTATTACTTACACGAAAGAAGTTCTAGTCCAAAATGCATGGTAATTAAAGAATCACTTTAACCTTAATAATTTTGTGACGTCATTACAAATGATTACTACGTTATACAAAAGACGTTCTGAATAAATTTTTAAAAATACAAAATATTGTTATAAAATATGACTTTTCATTGGAGAATAGTGGCTGGAGTTGAAACCAAAATTATCGAACCATGTCGAATAAATTAAAATTTACTATTAACCTGAAAACGGTACGCAAAGAAGCAGACGGTATCGAGCAGACATGTTGCTAATTTGATAAAGTAAGGAAAATATGCGGTAGCTGTCAAACATGGCTAACCGGGAATTTCGAATAGATATGGAAAACTGGAGACGAGAAATTGGCATATGATTATTAAAATCCAACGAACCGATATTTATAATGTAATAATTCGGTTAATAGCGGCCCCATACTGAAATTTAGAACATATTGTACATTTTGATAAATAATCTCAAAACAAAAATAATATAAAATTTTAATGAGTTGAGAATTCCGAAATTATGACGTTGAAAAGTCCTGATAGCACTAGTATCGGTTTAATTCTTCTTAATAAGATATATTATATTGCATCTGAATAGACGAAATGAGACGAAAATCGAAAATGATGTTAAATTTAGTATTTATATCTACCTTTCGTAGACAGGGCTTAGGAAGTACAGGTGATGGAAAGCCCATGCATCTAGTCGCTTCGTTTAAAAAAATGGAACTAAACTAACATGGCGTGGGAGAGCAGTTCTCCCAGCAAACGGAGAAGAAGGCTGATTCACACCAATCAGCAAAAAACAAGTCACGAAGCATTGACTAGGGCCAATCAAAAACAAGCGTTAGATCCAAGTCATTGCTGCGTGACTAACGAAAACCTGAATGGATAACGATTAAAAATCCAAGCGGAAAACGCTCAAAGAGTCTAAAACCAACCAAAGAGAATGAGCTAAAGAGAACACACTGAAAGAAAACAAAACGGAGACTAAGAAAATAAAAGGGGAGAAAATAAAATATAAAAATGGAACAGCAACTAGGCTGTTACAGCAGCGGAGAGCATGAATGCACGTACCCCGGTATTGCTGATCCGAAATCTACTACGTAAGAAACTGGATGAAAGAGGAAAGAATTAAGCTTTATACAGAAAACTACACCAACGTTAACAACAAATAAATCTAAATTTAATTTTACGTTTATTTTTCACTAAGTTTCAACTGAAAAGTCCCTCAATTTTTCTCCTTTCGATAAAAGGACAACAACTTCAGGTGACAAAAATTGTAGATACGAGGTACCAATGCTTAATCCTCGATTGTATAATGAATGATATTTAGTCATAGATCACTGCATATAATTTAAGATACATGAGCTTACTTCTCACGAAATCTCAAGAAGGGGCCATTAAAAAAAGCACTTGTAACAAGTAATATTGGTATAATGACACCTAACCGCCAGGAAGGTTTCAATCCAACAACGCAAAAAATCACCAACTTGTAGCGGTTTTAAGAATATGAAATGCATGGGGGTAGACGGGATTTTTAGACTTTAAAATGTCTTTTACGACTGTATTATTCAAATGACAATATTCATTATTCAATCCACAGGAAGATCAGTTTAAATAGGATCAAGACCAGGTTTCCTGGTTAAAATTGAGTCACGAAATGAAGATTCGATCATCGAATCGCTGGGTCACGGAACCAAGTTGATCATTTGAGTCAAAAACGGGTCACCGAGTCAGTCAAGTCATTTGGGTTAAGACCGGGTCAAGTTTCAGGCCGGATCACAAGAAATTACCGGATTTCAGCTCTTGAGTGGACCTACTAAATTCTATGATGGACATATTATTTCCTTATGGTTGGAGATATGTCTATTTCGGTATATTGAAAACGAGGTTGTAGAATAGCTCTACTTGGAACACGGAATTTTATGTAAGATATTAACGCTTGTGAGTTTTTATGTCATTGCGTACAAGTTTCTACAAGACAAACAGGAGGTGGTTATCTCTTTTCAGGATGTTGTTATCAAGAATGTTTGTTCAAAGCTCTATATAATACTTTTTAAACTTTGGATAAATTCGCGTTTCTTCGAATGTTAAACAATTAAAATGTTTGTATTAATTCTATTTTTCTCTTGTAAGTTAGTGCAAAAGGAAGCCATATCATAGAAACATTAAATGTTAGAGACATATGCAAAGTTTAAAAAAAGTAATTAAGAACATGACTATTTGCAAATTAATCTCCAGCTCTTTTATTACACAACCAAAATTTCTCACACCTCGGGGTGCCCGACCACTTACAGCGCGCGTCGTCACGGGTAGATCACGGGGTCAATCGGATCAAGTTTTGGACCGGGTCACTGGGTCTATGCTTAGGACCTGGTCTGACCCGTTGACCCGGAAGGTAAAGCAGAGATTAAATTCTTTCCTTATGTTACATTGTTGCATTTAAGCAGTGTTTCTTTGATGGGTGGCCAGGACTGGAGCTGGTAACCCCAACAGCACGGCAAATACGGCGCCGAAAACTTTCTAACAACAGTAACAACATATGGATTTAGGCTCATTCTCGAAAAGAAGAAACTGAGACTACAGTAACAAGCTCAGGTCATCGTTTCAATTGGGTGAAGATTCGATCATCGATTAACTGAGTCAGACACAAGCTGGTCATTGGAGTCTAGACTGGTTCCGGAGTAGTTTTGGCCATTAGGATCAACTTTCTTATCGGGTACCCGGATCTCCTATGTCTGGGTCAAGTCGTGTCACCAAAAGTGACCCAGTTTCAGCTCTGATCACGAGCTCAATTATCGCCAGGGCTCATTATAGGAGTGGTTCGGAGTCCATGGTACCAAAAAGCGTAGATCCCTTCCTTGAAATTTCACTAGATCACTTAGGATGTTAATAACAATTATTAATTAGTAAATTAATCAAAAATTTCTCAGCGCTTCTTCAAGAGTATAATTTAAATATGTGATGATAGAAAGTAAGCTTGAATTGGAAAGTGATCCCGAGCTTGCTTATGAAGCGCTCTCTTTTTTCACACCCTTTCCTTTGGGAATACTGTAATCCTTACTTTCATATGAGTTACGTCCATGAAGGCTTGTTATTATCAACTATATAGAAAATAAGGATTAATTTCTCTTTAAGAGTAATAACTCTGTTAAATTCGAATTTTATTTTAAGGCCTTGAGACAACTTTGGCTCAGTGCTGATGAATAATATTGGGTGAATTGGTGGAATGAAGAAAGTGGGAGTAAACGAGATAAAAAAAACGAGAAAACTCACGTACACGGTGTTTGTCCACCACAAAGCCCACATGGCACGAGGTAGGATCAAACCGACGACCCCACACACCAGAGGTTGACCACCTGAACCAACGTCTTCCCTTTTTTCTTCTCCTACAGTTCGGTCCTAATTTAGCCTTTCTAGTTTAACGGAGTACGTCACTGACTTTAAATCAGCTTTGGAAAGGTACAGCAGTCTCAAGTCGTGCTTACGTCAGCCATCCTGATGATATCTTGATGATTTTTCTCAATTTTATTGAAGAGAAGGCAAGAATTTTACCTATATACACCATAGAGACCTTAACCAAAATCTTTTCTGATATATTTTTTCAAAGATTTGATCAGCAGGAGAACCCATTTCTTTAAACAACAGACGGAAGTACAGTTCCCAAAACTTGCAAATTGAGTTATTCTGTGTCATTTTCCGATACCAGGAAACCCCCACGAGTTCAAATCTTTGTCCTTTTTATAATTCTCATTGCAATATCATCGGTAGCATGTCACATGGAACGGATTCACTGACTATGATTGGAAGAAAAAGAAAAAAAGAAAAGAGAACATAATAGCAACATTGAATTTGATCTTTTCCAGGTATAATAAATGAGAAAGTAGTCACCTATATATTAAGGAAGACAAAGAACAACTTTCAAATTCAACGAATCGAACTCTTCCATCTCTCTCTGTCTCTCTCTTTCTCTCGCATGCTCTTGCTTACATGTTCACTTAGTATACAGGAAGATCTATTTCCGTCGTTAATTTCTAGTTCTTTTCTGATTTCTTGCTGTAAAATGATAATAATATGTGAATGCACTTACTTCCACAAAAGTCCAGAAATATGCTGAATTTTCATGCTTTCATTTTGTAAACAATTCCGTGTTCAACGAAATTCCGTGTTCAATTTGATTCCGTTGTTCAACGAAATGCAAAGTTTGGCTCTACTTTTATCTCCTTTCGTTTTTCTCTTTATAAATTATTTAAGTCTGATTATATATTTAATTAATTAGTTGCAGTTAAACCTACATCTACAGGTGCAGATATACTTTCAGATGTATTGTTATTCCAACCTAGAATAACCGTTTAATATTACCAGAACAATGAGTTAGAAATATCCATTCTGTAGCATTCTACGCACACAGAGAAAGTAAGCTTACTTTGAGCTAACTTTCAAGATAAAAAGAGTATCTCAACAATGGTAACATGGATATCCTTAAGTCAACATTAACATTGAGGTTTCCATACGGTTTTCTTCTTCTGTCTCAAGATGGATGATTCTAACTTAAAAGGAGAAAAAGTGTCAGGTTACGATTAGAAACACATACTAAAAGGTGCAGTTGGAGGTGTGATTATTTAGGAAGTTAAGTCATATGCTAAGATGGGAACGAATTAACAAAATAAGCATGAACATAATTAGGTTTGGAAGCCTATCTTGAAGAACCTGCCCGTTTTGGGAGAATACTATGGATGGTGTTGGAGTAGATAAACTTTCATTAATACTTTGTTAAAATGTTAGAGATTGAATCCTTTCTATTTTTTTTTAAAGATAATCTACAAGTAAATTCTATTTAAAATAATTATGTATAATTATATTATGTTGAGCAGGAACACGTATTAAACTATCGACGTCGGATTGATGTGTCGAGGTTTCTTACCAGCGCAATATTTTCATTAATTTATAATCACCAATTGTCAGCTAAACTTGGAGTGCACAAAAGTGTAATTAAGCACGTGTTAATTGACCATGGTCAAATCCACAACGTCGACTTGAGTACAGTGTTCGTTGCACCAATGGTTCACCTAAATACATCCGATGCGATGACCAGTAGTTAATTCTCACACGGCGTTGGTTCAACATTCACGTAACCTGCGGTCAGCCGGTGGTCAACGTTTGGTACACTCACTCCGGCGTAAGTCATTTGCCCCTCACAACTTTTGAATATTGATTCTCCTTTCATACACATGATTCAATCTTTCGCCTTCACACAGCTCCGAGCTAGCGGTACTCGGTTACGACAACCTGCAAAATAAGTGTCCAATTTAAAATGATCTTTCACACTTTCCTAGGAATATCATGGTTTCATTCGGTTCCCTCGAAAAAGAAAACATGACTCAATAGCTCATTCAACATATTGCGTGTGTATTATTATAATCGAAATTTCCATAAGTAGTTACGTAAGTTATTAAAATAACCTTCATTTATAAGAAAAGTACTTCATGAAGCATTTAATTACAATGCCATTATGTTTAAGATGCTATTAAGTTATTTATGATTATTATTATATTTTTTGAAAGAACGAGATGAAACGATGATATTCTTCGATGTAACTTCCACAGTGCATTGGTGATGTGTTCCAATGAACATTCCTGTAGTACTACGTTTCGGAGTTTAGTGGAATACGAGTTACAGAACTTCAAAGTTTTCGAAAGTTTGTTCTGGACACCTGAAGGGTAGCCAAAACTTCATACATACGTGTTGAAGTAATGCATTTCCCATTCATTTTTATGTAAAAGGTTGCGCTGAAGATAATTTAAATGTTAGATTAAAAGTTATTGATGGAGTTGATGTGTTAATTAATTGCTCTGTCCCCTGCCAAATGTGAATATTATATAAATATAGAGTGATCCAAAGAAAGCTTTCCATCCTGTTAATTTCTTAACCAATTGATTTCGAGGAGGAATCCAGACACATACCCCTTTTAGTTTCAGAGGGAATATGCCATCGTGGTCAAGCATTGCATGCTGTCCCATTTTCTTGTGGCCTAGTATTTGTCCATTTATTATGATCTATTACGTGAAATTTTCTTAAATGACACATCACGACACATTGTTCAAGTGATACATCATGTCATTCCGAATTTTTCATGCGAGACAGTGATGCATCCAGGAGTTTTTATCCATTGTGTGATGGGTTATGTTTGGCAACGGGGTTCGAACCCACGTCTTCCTCTTCCCAACGCGCAATGTTAATCTGAAATATGCGACATTATCGAATTGATTAGAGGGGTTGTGTGCTGTTGGATCACAAAACATGATACAGTACATTCACACTTATCATAGTGATATTTCCGGGAGTTCTTCTATACTAACGATGCCAGTTGGAGTGTAGCTGTATCATGTTAAATAGTGTAACTATAACGTTACACTATTTAACGTTAAATAGTGTAACTGTAAAATATTACTTCACCTACCAAGTTTCACTTTATACTATTTGAGAGTTCCAAACACAATTTATGGCAAAGTTTTCCAAGAAACTAGTAAATGATCACATGCTTCTGTAAATAGAACCTAACGACCATTGGCATGATGTGTCACTTGACCCATGCTGCCATTCAAGAAAAATGTCTCTTTCTGCCACTAGACCACAATAAAATGAGATAGCATGCAATGCTTGATCACGATGGCACATTTCCCCTGAAATTAAAAGATTCGTATGTCAGGATTCCTCCTGGATATCAATTGGTGAGAAAATTAACGGAATGGGAAGTTTCCTTTGGGTCGCTCTGTATTTATATACTTTTCGCATTTGGCAGGGATCAGAGTAATTAATTAACACGTCATCTTCATCAATAAGTTTAATCCAACATTTAAATTATCTTCAGCGCAACCTTTTATATAAAAATGAATGGGAAATGCATAACTTGAACACATATGTATGAAGTGTTGCATACCCTTCAGGCGTTCAGAACAAACACAATTTCTAAAAAAATTAAATCCTGTAGCTGAAGTGTTCCGCTAAACTCTTAAACGTAGTACTACACGAGTGTTCATTTGGATACGTCATCAATGCATTGCGGAAGTTTCATGCTGATTTTCGTGTCCCAGCGGAGGCAGTTTCCTTGTAAGCGTCAAAGGCAAATGGATGGTACGTAGAATAAATTAATATGCCCTGTTCATATAGAATGGGCCAGAGATGCAACAGTTGGTTTCATTTGATGTGGTTGCATTTACGTTCCGTCAAATTTGAAGAAATTATCTAGGCCTCTAGACCAGATTTGAATCACCTGGTACATTTCACTAGCAAAATCACATAACTTTCTAAGATCTAGTTCTTTGCAGATACAATTGCGAAATATAGGAGTTCGCTCTATTTTCTTTCACATTGAAGTCTGTCAACTGTGAAATTTTCATTCAAATTTGTGTTTAGGCTAATTTAAGTTTATGTCATTATGAAAGGCTAACTTAAGCCCATGTATGAAATAAAGAGCACTGATAAAACATTTTTGGAGAATATGAGGCCTCCTGTAGTGCTGTCTACGCGTAGGAAGGGGGACGCACCAACTATATGTGGACGATCAATAAATACATCTTCACCGTTCCATTCATGTTTGGATAGAAACAGTATCTATCATCAGCATACTTCAGCTAAAGCGTGTATGTTCCGCAGTGGCCAAGTTCAAGAGGCCAAGTACAAAAAAAAATCAAAGCAAGTTTCCGCTCATATTATGATCTTGTGTTTCAAGTTGTTGAAGACCGTTGACAGCCTGTATGTTATGTAATATTGGTATCTTATTACACTTTTCCCTTCTGTTAACGGCTATTTGGAGTAACTTTCCCGCTCAGTGTGACGAAAACACTATCCAAGCTACGCATTTGTAACAGAATGGAACTGCTGAGCTTCCGGTTTTACGCCAGAAGTAAAAAAAAAATAAAAAAATAAAGCACTCAAGCAAAAGGTATAATAGTCAATAATAATGGTAATAAGTGTTGGAAAGGATATATAGTCAAGTCCGCAAAAATTAAGGAAGAAAATCCTTTTATTTTTCTTTTATTTCCTTTATGCAATCTACATTTCTCGCATTTCAAGGTTCTAAGAACAGCAAACGAGGAAGCTTGAAGAAAGTAACTCTCTTACCTTGCCGTTGGGCAGGTTGGTAATAATAGCCTTAAAACAGAGAAGGGATAGCAGGTTAAATAACTGGTGAATAACATTAAAAAAAAAATACATTGCCATGGTGTGATTTTACCGGATGAATGTCTCTGGGTGAGATATATTTAATTAAAGTTGTAATTTTGCAATAAGGCATGTTTTACAATCTTGCGGTCATAGTATTTTAATATCTTGGCCATAACCTTAATGTTTCTCTTTCACCCTTTCAAGCAAACACTATTTCTTTCAGGGGAATGACCGGGGATATTACTCCCCAAAGAATTCGAAAAATACCCCTGCTGAAAAGGGCAGGAGATGGGCAGAAAGAGTTTAGTATACTAGCCCATTAGGGAAAGAATGTTACCTTCGTTTGTCTCATAACTATGCTATTGTTAGAAGTTGTTGATTTGCTAATGTATTGCTTTAACAGGTGTTTAACACTGAATGAGTAACGTGGGGTGAAGGTGCACCCCATGGAAATTTTGTTTTGGAATATTTCTAGATTGGCTCACCTCACTTCGTATGAACTTCAGTGTATTTCTTTATTTCTCTAGCAAGGTGTTTAGTAAGCCTATTTCTGTGTGTGACTTAAGTAGTATAGTTGTCTGAAGTCTGAACATTCAGTACGGGGTGGCTTTACACTACACGTTATTTATAGTGGAATTATAACTAAAATTCATTTTATTTTGTAAATTCATTTTCGGTTGTAAATTTTGAGTAAATTAGAGCAAATTAGAAGGCAAGACTGAAAATTGAGAGTTTTGTTTAATCGTAAAACATAGAGTAAGACTGGTATTTGTACTGTTTGACAAGACTAGTATTTTAAAAAATACGACAAAGAAAGAAATGTCCGATTTCACTTGAAGTTAAATATTTTTGCACTTTTCCTAACGTAATATATATATTCACGGTACACATTTCCATTCAACATGTCTCTTAGTAGTTATATCAACACATTTTGCAAAATAAAATTCATAAATTTTAATTTATTTCATATTCCTTTCTTTGCGGTGAAAGTGCACCCCAAGTTACTCACAGTGTTATAAAAAGTAGACCTTACTCATCCAGAGTTAAAGAAGAAATATTGTGTATGGTTTGTGCATACGACTGAGTACATATTATTTTTACTTGTTGCTCATTATATCATTTGATATAATTTAGTTTTCATTGTTCATTGCTCATGATCAGCGAACCTACAACAGACAAGAGCTGGATTTATGGTTTCTTGCAGATAGGCCTAGCAAATCTAACGTACATGACCTGGCGTTCAAATATTAGGTTAGGGCTATTCAGTACTGGCTTTGAACATCTACGTTTTGAGAAATAGTGCCTTCACATTATTGGAAAGAAATGTAGTATTTTCATTCCATATTGCATAAAGTTCACAAGAATTAATAATAACATATGGAAGCTAATCTCGTAACCTCGGAAGGATAAAAAATAATAACCCCCCGGAAAGATAAAAATATCCCCGAAGAGCTTTCTCTAAAAGAAACTCTACAATTAAAGATAATGCATCTGGAAAAGCATGGTTTCTATCATAAATGTTAGAACTTGTCTTGGAGACCTTGAGAATAATTGTGCTTTCGTTACATTAACCATCAATTCTACCAGTGATTCCGCCAGACCCCTCCATGTGTATTCCCCGTTCTCGCAAATCCTCGAGAATACATCCCCAACTTAAAAGTTTTAACGGCCAAAAATCGTTACCAAACCGTGCAAAACTCCCTCGCAGTTTTAGCTTTACGTTCCCCCAGACTGAAAATCCTGGCGGAATCCCTGACTTCCATCATGGATAGAGTGTGTTCAGAAAATGTCAAGATGTGTGCATCTAATCACAGGAAAGTATACATTTATTACGATAACTCCACTATTCAGATAGTCGTAACTTACACCACTATGTTCCTCAGCTTCTAATTTCTTCAATATCAAATGCGTTTGTCCTTTTTATTCTATATAGTACACCACTGTGAAATTGTACATGTGAGGAGCTGAGGATGATAATGGTGTAAGTCAATCATCGGAATTGAAGACAAATCACTTAAAAGAGCATACATTTATCAAAGGCACACAATTTTGGACCGAAATGACGTAGGCAGTAAGTTTAGTTCTTAATTTATGGATGTAGAGGTACTGTTGGGATAATTTGCATTAAATCATAAGGAAATTGAGATTTTGTACAATAACTTCACTGTTCAAACAACACTGACTTACACCACTATGATTCACAGTCACACCATATACAACTGAGAGACTCAATTAAAATACTTTTGTACATAAAACAGAAAAGGTAAGAAAAGGGACCAAATCAAAGAGAATAATAAAAAAGAAATTTTTTTATTATATCTCAACAAATGTCGTGTAAAGCATTAATGTACACTCTGGTTCATATAAAATAGCCTAATGCTTTGTTTAGATTGCTAACTAAGATTATGGATGTAACTAACTTCCGTTCAGACTACTATCTTAACTTGGTTATCATGCTTGTGCTGCCATCTTATGAGTATCAAGGAACTAAGTAAATGGTTCCATGACAAGATGTCTAAATTATTAAATAATCTTTACAAATGAATTGATTATAGCGTAGCTTTGTATAGACTTGTTGTGCCATCATTCTTGTATACTATTAAAGTGGTACTTATTACTAGGATGTTATATATTTCAATAAAGAAATAAATAAACTCACGAAGTGAGCCGCGTTTGACACATATAACTTGCGATACTAACAAAAGAAGATAACCGTCGTAAGTTGATGCTGGTTAAATTTTAAATCCGCTTTAAATCTAACTTGCATTTACATTACTAAAGTTATCCCGCGGTTAACATTAACTATGGTAATATGTTAGTAGTGTAAACAAGGCATAAGGATGGACTTTGAAGGCCTAATGAAGTAAAGCCTTAAAAAAAGCTTAAGGTAACAATATGAATAAATGAAGTTGTCCTCGGGGTCTGACGTGCCAGGTTAGGGTTTGAATCCCTACTGGAGCATATAGATATTTGGGGATTTTGAGAAAGCATTGCACTCGTATCGGGATTGGTCCAAGTGATAATTACTAAAATTGGCCCAAAAATTAAAAGTTTAAAATATATAAAGAAATTGTCTGCTTTTAAATCGGAATTGAATATTAGCTTGTATGCTGTTTTTCACACTTACAAACACGTTTCTATTGGTCATTTTCTATTAATCTGGGTCTACATTATCTGGCGTTTTCACTTTATTATTTACTTATTCATCTTCCCCCTAGTATTTTATTCATAATATCGTCTTGATATGATCTACGTTCGTTATCAGCTTCTTTCGTAAATAAAACTGCAGAATAAAGTGTTCTAATATAAATTAGCTTCAGGAACTATATTGTTGTTCTTAATTTCCACTTCCAACAAAAAGTAAATTTCCAACAGACTATTGTTGGCTCGTTACAGCATTTATGAGTTAATTTGAAAGTTTCGGGCTTCTAGAAAAATAGTTCCGGTCTGGCATCCTTCCGAGCCCATTAACACAAGTTGGCTGGCTCCATTAGCGTCAAAGAGTATAAAAATAAAAACTTGATCCTGTTTACAATCTTCCTCTTCCTAGGAAACGTTTCTGTTAACATAAAAAGAATCAAGGAAAAAAAAAAAACATGAGAAAATTATTTTGCTATGGAGGCTCGAACTAGACTCTCTTGTATTGGGATTTCCACAAAGCAAAAACGTATTAGTTGTAGTAACCTGTTTGATTTAACAATGTTTTTCACATAAATTCACCATTTCTGCCTTGATTAATGTATCAGATAAATACTGAGTAGGCAAATAAAAGGAAACCATAAAATGCATTGATTTATTTATAAAGCTACGCTTTATTGCACACCTGGCACAAAATTTAAACATAAGTATAAATATTTGGGTTTCGTTGTTCAGATATAGATTGACTGACATTAATATTCGGTCAAGA